>BQNB010019344.1:6412-41816 GCA_026074375.1 Tanacetum coccineum | reverse complement strand
ATGAAGCTGAGGATGTGAAGCTCTTGTGATCGAAGGACAAAACTGCGATCATGAGAGGCTTCAACAATCCGGGAAATCCTGGACATAGAACAAAACAAAAAACACGGAAAATGGAAGAGGCGAGCCTCCTTACAACAAAAAAAACACTTATTCATTACGAAATAACTACCATACTACTACTACGATAATACTAGGATAAGCATGGGTTGCCACCCACGAAGCGCTTGTTTTAGGTCACTTAGCTTGACCCAATCCCCCCATACTTGAGTTGGTCAAGGGGGATAGAAGTGGAGACACGGGACATCCAAAACACGGATGTCCTCTCCATAAGAGCAAGGAAAAATCTCCATCGGGTTTTCAAGAATTTTAATGACTTTGAAAGCCTTCAGGACCCGATGAGATAATTCTGGGAGAAGAGAAGAATGAACTCTTTTAGAAGTGAGAATCCCAGGGTTGAAAACGTTTTCCTCATTTTTGGATGAAAACGAGAGTAAAGATCCGAGCCCGGTAACTTCTTTATGGAAAGGAAGTTCATAAAGAGGAGGATTAAAATCCTCTAGAATTAAAGAAGCATTAGTGGCCTTCTTTACATTCTTTTCCGGTGTTGCACAGTTGGTGACTTCAAAGAGGTTTTCATGAATGAGTATACCCGGATTAAATACCTTGTCCTCGTTGTTGGTTGAAGACAAAGCATCAACCTCGGAAAAATCCTCATAGAAAACCGAGTCAAATTCGGGAAAAGGAAGGAAATCACTTGATCTAGGGGGATCAAGTTCATCAATCAAGATTTTAGAATCTTTGATTTTCTCTTCCTTGGAGTCAAAAGGATCATCATAAGTATCATCATTAACGGTCTCAAGATCAAAAAGTTCATCATCATAATCATCCCATAATGGTGGGGATGAGTAATCAAGAGCATGTTCATCGGTGAACATCTCAGAAATGGTATCAACAAGATTGTCATCAGGAGAATTTTTATCAACCATATCTTTGAGATAGAATCCATATCCTTGATAGGATCATGGTTTAAGCATAATTACTCTAATTCTCAAGACGGATTTCGGACATCAAAGGGCAGATCATCATTTCCTGTGGAACTGTGATGTGATGCTGAGTTCATGGCGAATTCATTAAGAAAAATAGTAGCTAGTCTCAGAAATGTGGAGACTCTGGTGAAGAAGAAGTGGTACTGCCACTTAAAGAATTATGAAAATGAGGGAAGGATAAAGGAATGCTATTTCTCGGGGTTAAATGAAATCACTTACGAGATAAGCTTTAATTTCTATCCAAATTAAATCACTTTCTTCGTGTCAGGGAAATAAGGTGCGGAGAAGAAAAAGAAGACTTGGTCTCTGGTCGAAATCGGAGTGGGTTTTTGCCACTCGGAGGATTTGTTGCAACAAATATTCTATACTTACGAATTCCTCATGTGAAAACATTGTAGACATATTAATCATGTTGATTTGGTGATTGATTCTTGATGAGGTTTGTTTGAATAGTCTTGAAGTGTCATTTAACCCACTCATGTTCAAGATTAGTCTTTCATTACCGTCACGGAGAATCATTTCTTCTCCATGAACGTCAATCAAAGCACGAGCGGTCCGTAAGAATGGTCTTCCCAAAATGAGGGGGACACGAGGATCGCTCTCATAATCAACAATGACAAAATCAGCGGGGAATGTGAACTTTCCAACCAGAACAAAGACATCTCTTGCAATTCCTTTCGGAGTGCAAATATCACGGTTAGCAAGTTCAAGAGTCATTTGGGTGGAAATAAGCTCAGGTAATCCTAACTCTTTCCACACCGAGAGTGGCATCAAGTTTATGCTAGCACCTAGATCGGCTAGGGCCTTGCACTTGAGCTCACTAAAACCACACAGAATGAGAAATTTCCCAGGGTCACCTAGCTTTTCGGGTAGCTTCTTAAGGATAACCGCTGAGCAATTTTCATTAAGGGGTGTGTTTGCCAATTCAATAAGTTTCTCCTTGTTGGAAAGGAGAGACTTAAGCATCTTTTGATATTTTAGGATTAAAATCAATGCATCGGCAAGAGAGATATTGATGTGAAGTTGTTTAAACATTTGCCAAAATTTGTGAATTTGGACTTCATCTTTTTCATTTTGTTTTTCTTGATTTATTCTTGATGGATAAGGAATATGAGGATAACGAGGATCCCTTTGGTGAATCACAAAGTTTCTTTGAGAAGGAGGTTTAGCTTTTTGGATTGAGGACGGTGGGACCTTAATGTGATACATCATCCAGATCCGGGTCCGTTGTTTTAAAGTCTCCTCTACCACGTTCATCTCTCTGGATTTATGAATGGTGGAGGCATAGGAACGGTAGGTCCATCAAGAACAAGACCACTTCGGGTGGTAATGGCTTTCAATTCCCCCTTTGGGTTAGCAACGGTGTTGCTAGGGAGAGATCCCGTACCCAAAGTAGAAGCGGTGTTCATTTGGAAAAAGCTAAGCTCATTTATTTGGTTTGACATTGAAGCTTGAATTGAAGATTGCATTTCATTCCTTAACTCATTTTTCACATTATTAATTTGAGCTTGCATAGCTTTCATATTAGCCTCATTTGTTTTCTTAAATTTTTCCAACTCATTTAAAGGAACACTTTGGTTTTGTTGAATTAGGGCTTGATAAGTTGGATTTTGATTGAAATTGTTTCCTCGGTTATATCCTTGAGGTTGGCTAAAACGGTTTAGGTTATTTTTCCCATTTTGTTGAACAAAACCCGGTGGTCTGGTTTGATTAACCACACCTGGAGGACGATAACCGGCATACCTGATTGTAGTTACCCCGATGCTGCTGCAAACGATATCCTTGTTATTATCCTGTATTCATGGGAAAGGAGAAGTGTTTGCCATCGGCGCGGGTGAGATGTGACACTGATTTTTTTTGTTAAAAATAAGGAATGAGGATCGCCGCAAGTAACACAAATCTCCTCAACAGCTTTTACGAAAGCTGGAGGTGGGGTTGCTTGAAATTGTTTAAGGATAGCCGTCATAGCGGTAGTCACAGCACTCGTTTGCTGATTTACTGCATGAGTAAGCTTGGCTGTATCAGAAGAAGAATTACCATCACTTGATTTCACATGAGAAACAACAGATTTGTTTCGTGAATTGCGGACCTTAGATTTATTTTCGATAATTGTCAACACATCTTAAGTACTTCTTCCAAAAGATTGCCACTGGCCTTGCAGAATTTCAAGGAATCTTGAATCTGAATGGTTCATTGCATTTAGAAAGTATCTAGTTTGGGCAATTCGGTGAAACCGTGATGAGGACAAAGCACGAAGGAGCTCTTTGTACGGTTCCTACGCCTCATGAAAACGGATTCATCAAAATTTATTGAAAAATTTGAAATTTCATTTCGAAAGGTTTGTCGTTCTTGGAGGGGGAAAAGAATTTCATAATGTATTTGGAAACGAGATCTTCCCATATGAAGTGGTTAATAAAACGGGGGGGTCGTTTTAAAGGCAACGGGGGGCTTGCCCCCGCAGAGAGAAAGGAAAAAGAATTAAGCTTAATCGCATTGATTCGGCACTCATCACGTATATTTAATGGTGGGGGTTTTTTTTGTGAAACCCAACGGATGTGGTAAATGAGGATTGTCTTTCTCAAGTCGATAAAATTGGTTCCGAAGTCATCATATTAATGAGACTGTGCTGAGTCGAAGTGTCTCTAGCAAGAATTGTGCGATCTACGATTTCATCCGCATAACCGTACGGTGGGTGCCGGAGCAATTCCACCATTGTACGGTGATCGGGCCATCGTATCTACGGGTGATTCTTCAAAGAGCGAACGGTTCTACTCTTTGATTAGAAGTCTTCGGGTTCGACATTTCGGGTTTGAGTGTTGGGTTTGGAATTAGAAGAGAATTACCAACAAGGTTAGTAGAAGAACGATGTGCGCATGCACTAAAAGAGTTAAAAGAAAATTTTTTTTGGTTTTTTCATAATTTCAGATTTATTTTAAGTGACGAAACGAGTTTCGAATAACTTTTAAAACCAATAATCGACAAGCTTCACGGGTAGCTCTTTAAAAGAAAAAACGCACAAAGGAGCGGAGGAAGTAGGATAAGCCGAAGCTAATAAAAACCTTTCTCCTTTAGGGTCGTAGTTCTCGGAACTCACCCTACATATACCCCTCTTAGAGTTTGTTTAACTTTTTAATGGTGAGCGTACGTCGCTAGTGACACTAAGGCAAGTTTTTGAATATTTTGTTCGGGAACTTTTATGTTAATGTCAAGATTGCAAATCATTATAGTGTGATGATTTTTATTTTTGATTATGGACAATTTTTTTATGTTTTTGATTTGTCTTGATGATGTTTTTTTTTTTAATATAATACTAATAAAAGAAAATGAAAAATATTTTTGGGTTATTTATATATTTTTAATAAAGAAATATTCACAAACGGGATAAAAACTTCACTAGGTAGGGTCTTCACAAAACTTTTATCTTCAAACGAAAACGATTAAACGATCACACCTCCTTGGCGTAGCGGCGCCAAAATGATAACCCTAAAACTAACTTTTTGTATAATATAATATTATAATAAATAATATATGGATAATTTCAAGATTATAATTCAATTATAGTACGAAAAGTATTCCGAAAGATTCAAATCGATTACTTTTATCCAAAGTAAGATCAAAATCCCCCGGGTCGTTCTTCCCGTCGAGGTGCAAATGGAAAATCGAGAACGTTTGTGATGTCGGCGTTGAATGTGATTAGAAGATTTTTTGGATTTGGAAACTAATTTACGATAAAATGCAAAAAAACGATTAAAGAAAAACATAAAAACGAAACTAAAATGATTAATTAAAACCTAATAAACGAGCGATCGGGGTTCGAAAACTCGTTCTTTTAAAAAACGGAAATTTTGCAAAAAAATAACCCTACAAAAAAATGCAAATTAATTTCCTAGATGCAATATGATAAATAAAATTTTTAAAACAGATTATATTTTTTTGGATTTTAATTTATTTTTTTATAAATTAAAAAAAGTTTTAAGAAAATTAAATGAGTAAAAATAGTAAAATTTTATGAAAAATTCTAAAAAAATTAGTGAAAAATAGTTTTGAATAAGATGAGCAGAATTTATGAAAAAATAAAATTTGTGTAGCAAAGCTTATATGAAATAAGTGGAAAAGCAAAAATGCTTATAAACAAAAAAAAAGTGACTATAAAGATTAAATAGAGCAAAATGTGAATGGATGAACTATTGTAGCAAAGTAGTTAGGGTGTGTTTGTGGTGTGTCATGTGTGCAAAGGGGGAGGTCCAGGATTCGAGCCTGGGCCTCTTCTTTTTATAAAAACTTTTTTTTAACTTGTAAAACTCAAGTAAATAAGCAATTTTAAAAAACAATTTTTTTTACAAAACTTAAAATAAACAGGAAAATAAGCAACAAAAGAGGCAGAATCTACTTTTTTCACTAAGGCTAATATAAGCCAACTGCTATACTACGAATAAAGCAAAGAAAAGAGCAAAGGCAATTGAGAAATAAGCTAAAGCAAACCCTATGTTATACCTAATAAGCTAGTGACAACATAAATAAGCACAAAGAAACAGACTCATAAGTCAGAAATCTAAAAATAAGCCATAAGCTAAAAGGTAAGCAAACAGTCCAAGGGGCACTTTGGTGCTTAAATTTAAGCACTCTAAAGGGACCTAAGGGCTAAACAGCTTAAAGGGGCTTAAAGAACAGCTTATGGGCTTCCTAGAGAAGCAACAAACTCAAAAATTTTAAAACAAATAAGCAGTTAAAAAGGGGTGAGAAAGGTTGCAGTTTGCACCAGGGCACTTTTTTAGTTATGAAAAGGGCTTAGGTTCAGGCTTATAAATAAGCCATAAAATAAGCTTGAAAATGAAAATAAAGCAAAAACAGATTGAGACAAGCTTAAGAGGAGCTTATGCTCAAAATTTTTAAGTCTAAAAAGAACTAATACTATCTGAAATTTTGAAATGGAAAAGACAGTTTTTAAGCAAAGAAAACCTTAACAAGACTTGACAGAATTGACTCTACAAAGTATACTAAAAGGGACTCTTATCCTACTTCATTTGGACAATAAAAAGACACAAAAAAGGGTTTAGAGGCTGGCTTAACAGCCTTAATCCAATAAGCAATTATAACTGTTTTGGTCCAACAGTTATAAACACTTATTAGCAAAAAGATTGAAAGCAACCTTCAAACCTTAAAACTTTTGAAAATCACTTGAAAACAACTTAGAAAATGCTGACAAAAGTTTACCACATGACCCAAAAGGATTTAAACTTAATTGACCCACTTTGGCAGGTTATGCCAAACACCCCTTTAGGATTTCCAAATCAAAATTTAGACTTTAAAAGTGATGATTTAAACACAGAAAATTCAAAACAGACAACAAGCAATGAAGGTTAAGCAAAAATAAGCAAAAAGCCACAAGAAACAAGCAGTTAAATAAGCAATTAAGCTATAAGCAGATTAAAAGCAATACAAGGCAGTTTCAAGTAAAAAGATAAGCAAACAACAAATAAGCATTAGACTAATTCAAATAAGCATAAAACAACAAATATAAGCATGATAAGCATAAAAATAAGCATGTAAACAGTTAATAAGCAAAGCTACAGTGAAAATAAGCAAAAATTTAAAAGAGAACTCACAAGAGGTCCAATGCTTAAGGCAATGATATTAAGCTCTCAACAGCTTAAATACAAACCCTATAGCCTCCCATGAGGCACTAAACCAAGGCCATCCCTTTTAACCTTGCTCCAAAGCTTCTTCAACAGATTTCTTTTTGGATTTTTTGGTATTTTTGAATTTTTAAAACAGAATTTGAAAACAAGCTTTTGTATGAAACTCTAATGACTTAAAAGCTCACACAATAGCTTAAGAACAGTATTTAATCAACAAGAAAGCTTAAATGACAAATATTTAAATGAAAACAGTAAATTGCAATAATTTAAAAAAATGTAAATGACAGAAAATAAATGACAATTGTATTAAAAAAGTAAACAAATGGGTTAGTAAATAAAAAATGGTACAATTTGGAGTTACAAAGCTTTTGCCTTGAACTAAATTCGACCAGTTACAAATGAACTACAAATGTTCTATTTATACTAAAAGTTAAGGTCTTCACTTGTGCTTGTTTGCTGAGTGCCTCAAGCTTGTGTGTTTGTTGTGTGAGGAGAAACCAAAAACCAATCTTCAGCCATTTTAATTCATTTGGAGCCTCTAGTCAATATGTTCTCAGCTTTGATTTGATTTTTTTTTTGTAGTTTCCATTAGCCAATGGGGCTTTGAAGGATTGCCAAGGTGGCCAAGGTGACAATGGTCCTTGTGTTGTGGGGGGTGGATGGGTTGTGGAGGGATGTGACAGTATACCTGAGGGTGAATGTTGAAATGGACAAGGATGGTGAATAGGTATAATGGCAGGAAATTTTGTTTTTGGGTTATAAGGGGCAAGGTAATAGTTTAGGGTTTTGGCAAGAGTAGTCCTCCAACTCATATAAGTAGTTTGCATGTTTAGTAATTGTGGGGGTGAAAGTTTGAGGATTAGGTAGATTCAGTCCTCCACTGTATATGGTATTGGTACAAGGGCAGTCCCTATAGGCTAAACAACTGTTAGTGGGATTTGGGCTTATATAGGGGTTTTGGGCCGAGTATAATTAAAGGGAAATTGGGCCACTTTGTATATATAAGTCTTCATAAGTATGCTTAATGGGCTGCCCCGACCCATTAGATGGGTACGGGTGGGCCCATTAAGTATTCTTCGTTTTCGGCATCGGTTTTGATTGTTGACTTTGACGGGGGTTGACTTTGACTTTTACTTTTGTTGACTTTGGCTTTGATTTGACTTTGTCTTTTCCACGCCTTTCCATTTCGTGCTCGATTTTATCCGTTTTTGCTTGATTTTTCGTCCTTTTCTCAGATATCCTTTTCCTGCACAATATAAATGAAAACATACAAATACAAAGTATTTTTGATATGTTTTCGGTCATTTAAGTCCGGTTTTAATGGATAAGGGTATGTGTATTTAAGCACATACCAATCTATTTACAACATTCGCGCTAACTTAACCAGTACAGTCGGTTAATCAATTGACGGTTCATGATAATTCGGGCATTAGTGGTCTATTCGCTACTTAGGCAACACGTAATCAGGAAAAAGAAACGTAAAGTAACTGTGTCCATAGTTTAAAAACAAGCAATGTTTCTCACCCCAAAATAGTAAAGTAAAAGTAGTAAAACGTGGGGCTATGAACTCACATTTTCAAAATGAGCAAATGATAATCACGCAAGAAAAGATGATACAGAAATCTAGCCGCGACCTAGAATAATAACGCATCTCAGAAATACAGGAAGTATGTCAAGAATTGCACAATATGTTCATCACCAAAAGACATCCATGTGTGTTTGCTTTAGTTTGATTATCAAATCATGACAAAATAAAATCATATAGTTTTTCGTTAAGTTTCGGCGTTTAACCAAAAATTACTATTTTTAGAAAGTTTCTATTTTAGGAAAGTTTTTAGTTTCAAAACTTTAATACCGTCCCTTATATTTATTAAGTTTCCATATTTTCAAAACGTACTAACTAGCCTTAATCGCTTAACTTCTATACTCGTTTAGCTAAATTTTTACCAAACTTACTATTTTTAGTAAATTTCTCGCTTTTCCCAACATATGTTAACGGTGTCTTCAAATGATACTAATCAATAGGTATGTGTTACTATATATTTTGCTAGTGTTTAGAAAGTCCAAAAATGTCCGAAAACTCATTTTACTATTCACATCAGCACCCTTATTATCCGGTTTGCCGGAAAAATGTTCAAGTTTCATTACGGCTATAAATTAGTCGTTTTAAATTTAAAATCCAAATTGTAATGTTGCGATATATGAAAATTTATCTATTCGAAACGAGCTCTCCAAAAACTACTTTTACGCTTAATGAAAACATTTTCTAGTCTACAAAAACCTCAAAACAAATTTGGGACAGCAAGCACTTTTTATCAAAAACGCAACCAAAATCCACCCAAACTTCACAATAGTGCCTAATCTAGCCTAATCTCCATTCACAACTAATCCACAATAAAACCACACCTAAATCTAACCTATCTCTTCATTTTTATTGTTGTAACACTCATCTACTCTCATCTCACCAAGAACATAGTATTTAACTAGTGAAATGAAGATAACATCATTATTTATAAAATCTTGTTTTATAATATTTTAAAAATTAAAACACAAATGATGGATGTATGGTTCTGTAAAACATTATAGATGAACATAAAAAAATCACAAAGAAAGATTTAAGGTACTTAACAAGAATGAAGAACAAAAAGCATAACACAGATCTATACCCAAAATCACTTAGATCTGACAAAACCCCAAATAATAACCAAACCCTAATTTATAGATCTTGAAGAAAATCCTTAAATTAAATAACCAATACTTGCAAACACCTTAGATGTTCTTAGAAATAAACATGGAATGAGTGATCTTGCTTAGAAATCAAGATATGAAACCTTTCAGGGTTGTTGGTTGGTGTGGTGCGAGTTTCAAGAAGACAAGAGAGAGAGAAAGAAATTTTTAGAGGCTTGAAAATGATTATGAAACCCTAAGTTATGATATGTGTATGTATTTATAGGCCAAGAGCTAGGGTTTTGACTTGTCAAGTGGAGTATAAGTGACCAACACACACCAAAATTGCGTGTGTGTGGTTCAGCAATAGGCAAGCCACAAGGTCCATGTGGTTCAAATATTTTTATCAAGGTTCATGAATTAGGTCTTAAATTTGAATTTTGGTCAAAATGAGAAGTCATGTGATCAAATGGTCACATGTTCTAGTCAAATGGTGATACTTATGCATGAAATGGACACTCTCATGTGTCATTTCTCAATACAGGCATGGTATGTCAAAAAAGATTTGCATTATTAATTTCAAGACTTGTAATGCATTTGGCTTGGGTTTGGGCGTCTAATATATAGAGGGAGATGGATATGAATAAAAATTTTCACTTAAAAATATGAGATGGACGATAACTAAAGTTTACACGAAAAGATTTTGAGTTTTTGGGGTTCCGTTAGGTCAAAAACGCGAAAAACACAATTTAAACGTTAAAGCGTAAAAATAAATATCGGGAGTGATCGTAAACTACGAAACACTTAGAAAATATAAAATAACTCATATAATATCTAAACTTATCAAAATCCGAAGTCAGAACGCGTCCGATGATTTTTTTTAGATTTACGCGGGTTAACTTCTCGGTAAACTGTCGGATTCAAACGTAACGTATAAAAATAAAAAATAATGATCGAAAAAGTTTAAAATATTGACTGGAAATTCTCGGGGTGTGACATTATTCCCCTGTTAAAGAAGTTTTGTCCTCAAAGCTTAAGACGTGGACGAAGGGTTAACGAAAAGACGAGGGTACTTTTTCTTCATTTGGTATTCGCGCTCCCAAGTAAACTCGGGCCCTCGTCTCGAATTCTAACGGACCTTCATGATTGGAATGCGGCTTTGCTTTAGCCGTTTAACTTCTCGATCCATAATTTCAACTAGATCTTCAATGAAATTAAGCTTGTTATCAATCTAGATCTCATCTAACGGAATAGCTAGTGGTTCATCTACGAAACACTTCTTCAGATTGGAAACATAAAAAGTGTTATGAACTCAACTTAATTGCTCTGGGATTTCAAGTCGATACGCAAGCGTTCCTGCCCTATCAAGAATCTTGAAAGGTCCAATATAGCGAGGGTTCAACTTCCCCCGTTTGTCGAAACGTATCACCCCTTTCCACAGTGACACTTTCAACATGACCTTATCTCCAACCTCAAACTCCAATGACTTACGTCTCCTGTCGGCGTATCCCTTCTATCTATCTCGTGCAGCTTGAATAGGCTTCTTAATCTGAATGATCTTCTTAGTTGTTTCATGAACAATTTTCGGACTAGTGAGCTGAGTGTCTCCAACCTCAGCCCAACAAATAGGCGATCTACATTTTCGGTCATAGAGAGCTTCAAACGGTGCAGCTTTGATACTTGTGTGATAACTGTTGTTGTAGGAAAACTCCACCAAAGGTAGGTGTCTATCCTAACCTTTCCCAAAATCAATCACACAAGCATGCAGCCTGTCCTCCAAGGTTTGGATGGTTCTATCACTCTAACCATCAATCTGTAGATAGTAATCCGTACTCATATCCAATTGAGCACCTAGGGCTTCGTTCAGTGATTTCCAGAAATGAGATGTAAACCTACTGTCTCGATCAGAAATAATCAAAACTATCACTCCATGCCTCGAGACTACTTCCTTCAAGTATTGTCTCGTCAACTTCTCCATTGAGTCGGTTTCCTTCATTGGTAAGAAATGAGCAGACTTTGTGAGTCGGTCTACAATTACCCAAATTGTATCTTGACCAGACGATGTCTTTAGCAACTTAGTAACGAAATCTATAGTAATGTTCTCCCACTTCTATACTGGGATCAAAGGTTGAACCAACAAACCAGATGGTTTTTGGTATCCGGCCTTGACTTTGGCACAGGTCAAACATTTACTGACGTAGGTGGCAATCTCAGCCTTTATATTTGGCCACCAATACAGCTTCTTTAAATCTTGGTACATCTTGTCCGATCCAGGATGTACCGAATACTTTGACTTATGCGACTCATGCATAATCAACTCTCTTAAGTTACCTCGACAAGGTATCAAACTTCTCCCATTCAAGCATAACATTCCATCAGTACGTTGCTCTAGCTTTTTAATCATACAATACAGATCTTTTGTTCCCTAATTCTCCTCCTTTCTCGCCTCAACCTAAGCTTCTAAGATCTGCACAGAGAGGTTCAGACTAATAGCCAAAACTAAAACTCAAACTCGTAGTGGCTTATTCTGTTCCTTTCGGCGCAAGGCATCCGCCACCACGTTTGCTTTTCTCGGATGATAACAAATCTCACAGTCGTAGTCGCTCAATAGCTCCAACCATCTACGTTGTCTCATGTTCAACTCTTTCTAATCTAGAATATGTTGTAAACTCTTATGATCAGAGAACATAACGCATTTCGTGCCGTACAAATAATGTCTCCACATTTTGAGAGCAAACTCTACAGCTCCAAGCTCTAAGTCATGTGTAGTGTTTATTTCTTATTCATGAATCTTAAGTAGGGTGACGGTCGGCTATGAACCTTCTTTCCTTTGCTTTCAAAACTGTGCCCAATCCTTTACGAGAAGCATCACAGTAAACCACGAAGTTTTCACTACCTTTGGGTAAAATCCAAAAATGTGGTGCCACTACACAAACTTCGCTTAACCAACAGTTGAAATGCAGCTTCTGCCTTATCACTCCAATCAAACTTCACGTTCTTTTAAGTCAGCTTCGTCATAGGCTTGGCAATTTTTGAGAAACCTTCGATAAATCGTCGGTAATAGCCAGCAAGACCTAAAAATTGACGAATCTCTGTCGGAGAGTCTTGGGGCTATGCTCAATCCTGATTGATCGAATCTTAGCTGGGTCTACGTGAATGCCTTCTCTATCAATCACGTGGACTAGAGATTGTTCCTTCGACAACTAAATTCACACTTCGAAATATGGGATACAATTCCTCCTTCTAAAGCAATTCAAGATTAACTTAAGGTGTTTGCTATGCTCTTCTTTGCTCTTAGAAGTAGATCAAAGATGTCTTCATATGAAAAACGCTCACTTACTTATCTTATGTCATGGTTTTATACACCCAATTATCTGATCTATGAATAACCGCCGGTGCGTTGGTCAGTCCAAACGACATCACTTGAAACTTTATAGTGGAGTAGCGTGTCCTAACATCGTCTTTAGAATTTCTCCTCTAGAACTACTGATTGGTGATAACCAGATCTCAAGTTGATCTTAGAGTAGAATCCTTGATCCTTGCAACTGATTCAAACGGTGTCGATTCTCAGAAGTGGATATCGATTCTTCACAGTCAGCTTATTCAGCTCACGGTAATCGATACACATCCGAAAAGATCCATCTTTCTTTTTGACAAACAAGATCGGGGCTCCCCAGGGTGAGGAACTCGGTCTTATAAATCCCTTGTCAGAAAGTTCTTGTAGCTGAGTAGACAATTCTTGCAGTTCTGATAGTGCTAACCTATACAGAGCTCGCGCCACAGGTGCGGCACCAGGGACCAAGTCAATTTGGAATTCAACTTGTCGTGATGGTGGTAATCCAGGCAAGTCTTCTCGAAAAACCTCCAGAAAGTCCCGTACATTCGGCACGTCCTCAAGTCACTTCTCCTCCGACTCGTTCTCGATTTCCTTCTTCGTCACTTGTGCCAGAAAATTTAGGCAACCTCTCCTAATATATTTCTAAGTTTTAGTGCATGATATAATGCTCAACTTTGACTTCTCTCCTTTGCAGTCTCTATCACCTTGAACTATCAAAACTTCGTCTCCAAATGGAATTCGCACAATCTTTTCGTCATAAACGATTACCGCATGATGGTTCGCTAACCAATCTATGCCGATGATGACGTTAAAACTACCAAGTTCTACTGGCATTAAGTTAATATTGAGTGGGTGACCTAACAATCCTAACATACAATCTCTAAATACGGTATCAGATCCTATTAGCCTTCCGTTAACTAGCTCAATAGGGTATTTAATGTCTAAGATAGATGGGACGATGTCACTTAGAAGGATAAAAACTGTGGGTATGAAATTCTGTCAGATTGGTTCTAGGTACTTGTAATAATTATGTCTTTTGTCTTATTTCATGACCATTAGAAACTTGGACGGTGAAGAAATTTCCTAATTTTCTTGATTCTAACCCAACAAATGAGGATAAGTCTATTATGTTCTAGAATCCTAAAATTCATAACTACCGTGACTACAAGTGACGTGATTTCAGTTATTTCTCCGGTTAATCATCATAGGATACTCACCGCCGCAATGCGCGGGTACCCAGTAAAAAATTATAGCAAGTCATATTGTATCGATTCTTGAAACGATATAATTAAGAACATTCGACAAATATAGTTGTATATTAATTCCACCTTCTTGAAACGATACAAGATACCGTTTGTACAACATTTATGTGAGCAACCAAGATAGCCTGCGCGTTGTGGCGGAGCTTCATTTTTTTCGAATCAATTACATAAGAAGTTTCAGCCATCAATTTTTTCGAGTTATGTAAGTCAGGCAAATAAATAGGTGAACCGCGGTCAATGTCAACAGAAGTTAGAATAAATAAATAATCAAAAAATATCGACACTGATTGAGTAAGCTTTTTTTTATCAAAGTATATGTGCAGGTGTTATTGGATTGAGACATGGGGACACAAAAAATATAAAGCATTAAGATGACCGAGAAATAAGTAAGTTTGGTTTAGATAATATATTAAAAAAGTGTACGTGAATAAGTCTAAACTTGTATAATAAAATACATGTAAATTTTTTAAGAAAACATACAGATACATCAACTATTCAAGAATTTAATAATGCTTTAAGAAATTGGTTTATTGCCATTCAGTAATATCATGCAAAAAATAAGCACATCTAAAATTAGAAGAACACAAATCTTTTCATAGTTTCTGCATCTAATTTGCATATAGTTAACCTTTTAAGTAGCTCAACAAAATTGTAAGACTTTCAAATATGGGTGGCAGCGGAACATGGAATATTCGAGGGCATTACTTTATAGATCAATAGCACAAGATATAAGAACGACCACTAAACGTGTCGTTTTGAAAAGATACATTGGAGTAACAAAATACTTGTTCATTACATAAGCTCAAGGCTTCAAATTATTCGACAATATAAGTAAAGATTTCGGTTTATAACAAATGTTCCCAAAATGTAATACGACCCAAATCTTTAGTATTGACACTCTCCAAAGAGTGACCCCCAATGTATCTGGGCACCTCGTGCCTTATTGACCTAAGAAAAACATGCTTAAAACGTCAACATAAGCAACAGATGCAAACATGTTTATGAATAAGCAACAGATGCAAACATCATAAAAAGTAATTACGTTTTCCTTAGCTCATGACACTGAAGCTCGACATGTATGAATGCAATAAATTGCCAACAATGCCCGTGAATGATGTTCTAACCCGCAACATCCCAAATCCGACATGGTATACGTTTGTTGTCCGGCAAACCGGCACAGTGAGCGCTACTCACCCAAACGGGGACGTCAATCCCAAATAGATCTATTTATAACACTCGCGCTTACAATCTAGTAATTGACAGTTCATGATAAAGGGCTCAGTGGGTTATCGCTACTTAGGCAAAACACGTAATCATTGTATAAAATGTACCCTTGCGTCCAATTTGTAAAACAAAGCATGTTCTCACCCCAAAGATGTAAAACATTTAAATAATTGTAAAGCATGGGGCTATGAACTCACCTTAGTAGGTAGTCCTCTGTGAATGATAAATATATCCAAGTATGGCAAATGAATCACACCGTCAAATACCTAAGTAAATACGGCCAGTCTTAGTCTACAAGTTTAGGCTAACGACTTAATGCATAAACTACAATAAATTGCTAGTTTATATATACTGTTATCACTTGTGTGGTGGTGCACATGTTTATTGTATTTGTCTTTACTTGTTGGCTCTTGGGAAGGTATACGATTACACACGTTCAAGTATATGTATAAACGTTATTAATAAATATACATATTTATTAAGTCGTGTTTTAATTTGTATAATATCCGATAAATATTATAACTTGTCCGATTCGTTAAGTGTTTATTAAAATCACTTTCGTTCATAAAATACCCTTAGGTTTTCTATATTTACAAAAATAGTCCCTATGTTTATGAAAATATAATATTTATATTTTAAACCCTTAGGTTTCCATATTTACACCTTTAGTCCTTCAACTTTATAAAAATTACACTTTAGGTCCTTATACTTTCAAAATAGCCCTTTAAGTTTTAGAAGTGACCAAAACAGTCCCTAACTTTATAAATTCAGTTTTAACCCTTAAGTTTACAATTTGACACTTTTGGTCCCCTAACTTGTAAAAAATGCATTTTAAGCCCAATTAAGCTCTAACAAGTGGCAATATGTTTTATTAGACTCCAATAAGCTACATAAGCTGTGTCAGCTTATAAATAAGCTCGGATGAGCTTATTTGAGCTTATTAGGCTCGTTAGCCCAGTAACTTTAGCCCGAAAAGTCCAAAAAGGTTTATACATATGATAACTTATTTTTCTAGTCTTAATAAGCACTTATGGACCTGATTAAGATGTTTTTACGGTTTGGCTTGTTTATAAGCAAATAAGCCTCGTTAATGGGCTTTTGGGCCCATTATGAACCCGATAAGCCTTTTAAGCCTTTAGGCTTTATCCCTTAAGGTCCATTAGCTATTTTGACTTCCAACAAGCCCTAACTTTTTGTTTTAGTTCCTCAATAAGCAGTTAGAGCTTATTTGGCTGTTGGGCCTGTCGTTTGGGCCTCGCTAGTAGGCTGTTAAGCTCATATGTGTCCCAATAAGGTTTCTCACATGTGACTTACAATCCAACGAGTTCAATAAGCCCTTTAACCTATCAATAAGCTTAAGTGAGCTTATTAATAAGTTTTGGGCCCCAACTAACAGACTGTTGGGCCCATTAACGTTTGTTAATGGACTGTTGGGTCCAACGAGGTCCGTTAGTGGCCCATTAATCCTTTTAGCAATATAAGGGGTTCGTTAATAGTTCTAGTAACCAAAATAAGTTCGTTTAGCTTACATAATGGTCGTGTTCATCACATGCATTCGTTTAAACGATTAGTATACTCTTTCCCAAGCCAAAACATCATGTTTCCATGAAAAGTTTACGTGTTGTTTTCGTGTATTTCATACAAACAAATTAGTGTTCATATAGGTTTCCATTCTTGAATTTAAATGGAACGTTTAAGGCCTTAGCTCATTTTTAAATCATATTTTACATCCCTTAGCATGTCCTAGCACCACACAAGTCGTATATATGTATATATATGTACGTATACCATACATGGGTTGAACCATGCATGTTCACGTTCACGTAAATTTGTTAATTACAAATTAACGCGACCTACACGACTAGACAAGAAGCAAATGAATATGACACGAGCATATAGGAGTTAGGACTTGACTTACAAAGGTCTTAACGATTTGATTTCGAGTTTATGCGAGTAGAATGGCAACTCAAATGTGTTATACCCAAATGTATGTCGACCCTAAGCTTCAAAGGTTATCAAATACCCAAACTTGGCTCGTGTATCTTCCTATGAAGTCTTAGTACTCCTTGTGTGCTTAGAAGTAAAATGTGACGAGGTGTTTTGGTTCGGCTATGATGAATTCAAAACCAAGGGAGAAATAAGGATGGTTTTTGTTTGAGAGAGTGTTTAGGAGTTGTAAGAAATGTTTAAGGGTCAATATGAGTGGGTATATATAGGCTTAGTAGTGAGTTAGTGTTCTCTAGTCCTTAACTAACCAAACCGAGCCCTAAGTGGTGGTTTTGAGGGTTCTAGTTAGCCTCAAATGGTTTTCTCAATACCTTTTGAGTACACTCCTTAATTGATTCTATATTGTACAAGATTTGTTTAAGATTTGAAATTTTATGGTTGTGTGTGGGTGATTTCTTAGTCGCGGGTATCAAGAGGGCAACAAGGGATCAAATGGTTATTATCCAATGTGTAATAAGCAAATGAGGGACAATTAGTACCTTCTTTAATTAACCTAGGATTATACATGTACTTAGTGGGGCAATAAGAAGATTTGCTAGTTGGTTTATACACATGGGACGAATGGTTTATGGGTTTTACTTACCCATTTTTGGCCAACATGAGTTAATAACACAATAATTGAATAAATTTTGTGTTTAAGGATTAAAAGTGGGTATTGGTTTGAGTCTAAGTAAGTCTAGGTATTTCTGAGGTGTGTCTAAACGTATTTTTATTGCGAAACGTAAGCCTTTTACGTGACCAATAAAAATAAAATGCGCAAAGTCAATAATTATCTTCCTAATACTTACCTAACACCTGCTTGATGTAAACCTTAATTTATTTGGTGACCATTTACGTTAAATGCTTATTTCTAGTCTACGCGATTTAGCTTAACAGTTAAATTAAAAGTAAACGCGTATCGGACTAAAGTAAATAGTGAAGAATAATAAGAGTCGTAAAATGACTTGAAATTGAGAAATGTTACACTCCACCCGTTAAAAGAGCTTTGTCCTCAAAGCTTAAGACCTTGTAGTGGATGACGAAGCCTTGTTTATGAAGAGATGAGGGTATTTCTTTTTGAACGAATCTTCACGTTCCAGGTGAACTCAGGACCTCTCCTAGAGTTCCAGTGAACTTTAACCAATGGTATCAGGCTTTGCTTTAATCGTTTGATCTCCCGTTCTATGATTTCAACGGGCTCTTCCACAAACTAGAGCTTATCATCAACGTGAATTCCTTCCAACGGCATGGCTAATGGTTCGTCAGCGTAACATTTCTTCAGATTAGACACATGGAAAGTATGGTGAACCCTGCTCAATTCTTGAGGAAGTTCCAGCCTGTAGGCAACAACCTCAACCTTGGATAACACCTTAAAAGGTCCGACATATCTCGGGTTCAACTTGCCCCGCTTACCGAATTGTACAACCCCTTTCTAAGGTGAGACCTTGAGCATAACCCTATCCCTAACTTTGAATTCCAACGGCTTTCACTTCAAATCAGTGTAGCTCTTTTGTCGGTCCTGAGCAGCTTGAATTCTCTGCTTGATCAGGACGATCTTTTCCGTTGTTTCTTGGATCATTTCCGGACCAGTCAGTTGAGCTTCTCCAACTTCGGCCCAGCACACAGGTGATCGACATTTTCGGCCATAAAGTGCCTCATAAGGTGTGGCCTTTATGCTAGCATAATAACTGTTGTTATACGAAAATTCGGCTAATGGAAAATGCTTAACCCAGCCCTTTCCAAAATTGATCACGCAAGCACGTAGCATGTCCTCGAGAGTTTAAATAGTCCTCTCGCTCTGACTATTGGTTTCTGGATGATACGCGGTGCTTATACTCAGATCTGTACCCAAAGCTTTCTTAAATGATCTCTAAAAATTTGATGTGAACCTCCCATCACGATCACAGATGATTGAAACAGGTATTCCGTATCTTGCTACTATTATGTTCAGGTACAACCTTGCCAACTTGTCTAATGAATCATTCTCCCTTATTTGCAAGAAGTGAGCAGATTTTGTGAGTCGATCCATAATCACCCATATGGCGTCAAAACCTTGTGACGACTTAGGAAGCTTGGTGATAAAATCCATCGTGATATTATCCCACTTCTACTCGGGTATTGCTAGTTGTACTAACAATCCCGATGGCCTTTGATGTTCGGCCTTGACCTTCGCACACGTCAAGCACTTGCTAACATAGGTGGTGATGTCAGCTTTCAAGCACTTGCTAACATAATCACGAATCTTAAGTCGCCATAGCAAGGTAACCAACTCCTGCCGTTTAAACATAAAGTCCTATCGGCGCGTGGTTCCAACTTTTCCTTAGGTATATCCTTTCTGATCATACCGCATACATCTTCATTCTTAAGATTCTCTGGTTTCAGAACTTCAATCTGATCTTCTAGTATTTGTTTTGGAAGATCCAAGCCGATAGTCATAACTAACGCTCGAACCCACAGTGGTTCAATCCGTTCCTTACAGCTCAATGCATCAGCCACTACGTTTGCCTTCCCCGGGTGATAACGAATAAATCATATCATAAAACCTACACTTTTCAATAATATAAGGAACTATAAAAATTAACAAGGTGATTTCCAAATAAAAATGATGTCGGGTTTAGAAAGACTACCTGTAGAAGATATGTAAGCTTGGAGTTCCTAAAGTGGATATGATCCCCAATCTTTGAGTCTTTCAAAGCAAAAAGAACATCAATCAATGAAGACAAACTCTTGTTGATATACTTCATAACTACATAAACACAGATATCGAAGTCATAAAAAATTATATACTGATAACAAATGAAGTGGACTTCTAGTCTTAATAAGCACCTTTAAGCTGTTTTTATTGTTCAGCTTATTTATAAGACAATAAGCTTCGTTAACGGGCTTTTGGGCCCATTATGAACCCGATAAGCCCTTTAAGCCTTTGGACCGGTATTCAAGATGGTTCATGAAAAACTGGCGGTTTAACCTGGTTCCCAAATTAGCCAGAAGAGACCTGGTCTTTGATATGTATCTACCTGGAAGTGAAACAGTATTGCTGTCTTGGTTTTTCTAGAGAAATAGATGGGATGTTATAGCGAGATCATCCGTGGCTAGTATCTTATGCAAATGCTCTGCGCCTTGTAAAAAAGTGGTACTAGATGCTATCATGTTACGAGACCATGTAGTCTCTTCTGGCTAGTTTCGGCAACAACATATAGCAATGTAGCTTATTTTTTCTGGTTAGTTTCTGCAACTGATTTGGAACAGTCTTGTTATTTTCATCGAGTCTTTGACATACCTGGTGGGTTTTAGTTTCACGTGGGTGGTTTTTTTTGGGTTTCACAATACCTGGTTTATATGTCTTCACAAGTTTTTAAATCTGCTTGGGTCTTATGTAGAATCAGCTGGTCCTAAGCCCAGATAAAATGATGAGGGTTGAAAGAGGCGAATGCTCTCAATAAAAAAAACTGTATTCATACTTGATTCAGCTAGTATACTTATTGAAATGAAGCCAACAAAGCTTTGAGTTTCTGGTGCATGATATACTGTGCAGTTGGTGTGTTTCATTAGTGCTTTATTGTTCCAATATTTGGTTGGTACATAACCCTTGAGAATTAATTTGTCTATTAGTTTATTACGGTGTTAGGATTTTCTACGAGCTTTCTTACCAGTATTGTTTTAAAGAAAAATACTGACTATTGTGTAGCACAATATTTTAACACCTGGTTTTTTTACTCGGTTTAATAGCTGGTTTATTGGGTCACCGGTTGAACCGTTATGTTAAACCATTTTTATACATATGTATTTTTTTTCATATATCTAATATGTAGTATTTTATGATCTCATCATTTATCTTATGTTTAATTTAACAGATGATAAAGATTGAATCATTACTGATATATAAACTATAGTTTTTAAGTTTAAGTTTTCAATTAAACCTAGAAAAGTTTATGGAAAAAAAGAGTTTTTGTTAGGTTTTAAAAAAATAGGTCACGACCCGGTTGGGTTTATCAAACCGGGTCAACGAAAAACTGGCGGTTCAACCCGGTTCCCAAACATGCAAAAACACGGTCACATCCGGACCGGTTTTTCGAGCCCGGTTCAGGTTCAACCCGTGTAGGGTTAAACTGTTGGTTTTACGATCTAATTAACCATATTAATTAACACGAGTACGCAGCGTAATTAAAGATTACATGTAGAACACATTAATTAACAAGGATTGAAGATGTATACATTTTAGCACGAAACGATACACCACTTAAAGGTAACCGTTAACACCGTCTTCTATATACGCGTGTGTATAAATATAATACCACGCAAACTTAATAAAGTTACCAAAGTAGATAACCTCTATGGTATGCACACACTACACGTCACCGAGATACGCTAGGATGCTAGTCCTTCCTTCACGAATAAAACAACCGAACACGATGTTCTTGCCTTTTGTATATACGATCGAATCTACAAAGGGATAAATAGTAGCAGCTTGTCTAACAAGAGGGAAAAAAACATGCATGTAATACTATGTGTATTACCTATGATGTGTACATTGATGTTATTTTAGTATATTGATGCGTATGGGAAAGGCAATCCACATGGTTAATAGTTAATACTGCATGAAAGTTCATGAGTGTGATTATTGGAATATCATAATCGTATATCTTGTGTCGTTCGACTTATATCACATATCTATATATTAATTTATGAACAATGAGGTATTTATATAGTCTTTAAACTTGTTCTCCAAGTTAGACTAGAACACCTTCTCAGTTTCATAAATTTGAACACTTTCCTCCTTATACTCTTCCCTATACGTTGACTCATTTTAAGTATTTCGTGAAAACATATTACTATAACTTAAATATAGGAATAAATTATATTAATTACGTTAATAAACGTTCTTCTGTGTAAACGCGTGTGCCCCATAGGCCTCCGTAATTTCCTCGGTAGTGGTAGTTATTTATTATATGATATGGACAAATTTAATTTAAACCAACAAAACACGGGATTTTAAAACATTGGTATGACATTCATAAAAGTATTATCTATTGCATGGCATGACTTACTAAATTTAATGATATAGTCCGTTTTTGATATCTTGACCATCAAAATTACCCTCAACAATCAAAGTTAGTAAATGCAAAGTTTGGCTTCAATGAGAATGAAAGTCTCATTGACATTTGACATTTGGCAACTTTATAAAAATGTAACAATGTTATATTCATAGGACTTTGAATTTTCAACATGTCAAAGTTTGTATATGCAAAGTACAATAATAATAATAATGTCATTCCTGCTGTAGCTAAAGCAGAAGTTTATTCACTCTCGAATCAAAACAAACACTAATACCGCTGACAGTGTCCCTTTGCAAAATATCAAATCTTCATTAATTTAGCCACAACTCAAACGAGAATCCATAGGTCATACGGTTTGTCGACAGGGGATTTAAATTTCACGAGTTCACTTTTGCAGCAAATCGCAGTGAGCGAAAAGATTCACTAACGGATGATGGGTCAGGAGAGACATTCACAAATATCAACGTTTTACTATCTCCACCCAAACAAGGCTGCAAACACATCAAATCAATACTAAAGATTAAAGCTTTTTGCGGATAATAGTCAAAAACTACTAATGGTAGTTACAAAGTGTAAAAGAAACGGATTACAAAGTTAAAATAATCATTTCAAAGTAAATGAACACTATTTTCACAGTAAAGTCCATATTTTGACTATTCATGGTCAAACAGGTCATTTGCAGGTCCATAATGTATATGAGATGGATGATGTACGTCTTTAAAAATATAGGAAATAGATGTACGAGTATAATCTTTCTTATATACTCTAACAAAGTCTCATAAGCTATTTGGTTTGATTGTCAAATCCATCACTGTTTTCATAATTAAAGTAGCAGTAGAGACATAAAAAGTTGGCTTGGGTACCATAATATCAATTTTTAATAAACTAAAAGGTCCAAGTAAAAATTTGTGAAAAACATTATAATTGCAATTAACAGTCTAAATATTCTTATACAAAAACATTTATGTGGTTATATGCACCAGTAAAAATTAATAGTTGACATCTACATCTGTTTTAGTTTTAAAAGTACTAGGATTAAAATCATATCATAAAACCTACACTTTTCAATAATATAAGGAACTATAAAAATTAACAAGGTGATTTCCAAATAAAAATGATGTCGGTTTTAGAAAGACTACCTGTAGAAGATATGTAAGCTTGGAGTTCCTAAAGTGGATATGATCCCCAATCTTTGAGTCTTTCAAAGCAAAAAGAACATCAATCAATGAAGACAAACTCTTGTTGATATACTTCATAACTACATAAACACAGATATCGAAGTCATAAAAAATTATATACTGATAACAAATGAAGTGGACTTCTAGTCTTAATAAGTACCTTTAAGCTGTTTTTATTGTTCAGCTCATTTATAAGACAATAAGCTTCGTTAATGGGCTTTTGGGCCCATTATGAACCCGATAAGCCCTTTAATCCTTTGGACCGGTTTTTGAGCCGGTTCACGAAAAACCGGCGGTTCAACCCGGTTCCCAAACTAGCCAGAAGAGACCTGGTCTTTGATATGTATCTACCTGGAAGTGAAACAGTGTTGCTGTCTTGGTCTTTCTAGAGAAATGGATGGGATGTTATAGCGAGATCATCCGTGGCTAGTATCTTATGCAAATGCTCTGCGCCTTGTAAAAAAGTGGTACTAGATGCTATCATGTTACGAGACCATGTAGTCTCTTCTGGCTAGTTTTGGCAACAACGTATAGCAATGTAGCTTATTTTTTCTGGCTAGTTTCTGCAACTGATTTGGAACAGTCTTGTTCTTTTCACTGAGTCTTTGACATACCTGGTGGGTTTTAGTTTCATGTGTGTGGTTCTTTTTGAGTTTCACAATACCTGGTTTATAGGTCTTCACAATTTTTTAAATCTGCTTGGGTCTCATGTAGAAGCTGGTCCCAAGCCCGGATAAAATGATGAGGGTTGAAAGAGGGCGAAATGCCTCAATAAAAAACTTGTATTCATACTTGTTTCGGCTAGTCTACTTATTGAAAGAAGCCAAAAAGCTTTGAGTTTCTGGTGCATGATATACTTGCAGTTGAGTGTGTTCATTGTACTTTATTGTTCAATATTTGTTGGTACATATAATTTGAGAAATCAATCTTGCCTATTAGTTTATTACGGTGTTAGATTTCTACCGAGCTTTTTACCAAGTAATTGTTTTAAAGAAAAATACTGACTATTGTATGGCATAATATTTTAACACCTGGTTTTTTTACTCAATTTAATAGCTGGTTTAGTGGGTCACCGGTTGAACTGTCATGTTAAACCATTTTTATACATATGTATTTTTTTCATATATCTAATATGTAGTGTTTTATGATCTCATCATTTATCTTATGTTTAATTTAACAGATGATAAAGATTGAATCTTTACTAATATATAAACTATAGTTTTTAAGTTTAAATTTTCAATTAAACCTAGAAAAGTTTATGGAAAAAAAGAGTTTTTGTTAGGTTTTAAAAAAATAGGTCACAACCCGGTTGGGTTTATCAAACCGGGTCAACGAAAAACCGGCGGTTCAATCCGGTTCCCAAACACGCAAAAACACGGTCACATCCGGACCGGTTTTCGAGCCGGTTCACGGTTCAACCGGTCGGGTTAACACTGTTGGGTTTTACGATCTAATTAACCATATTAATTAATACGAGTACGCAGCGGAATTAAAGATTACATGTAGAACACATTAATTAACAAGGATTGAAGATGTATACCTTTTAGCACGAAACGATACACCACTTAAAGGTAACCGTTAACACCGTCTTCTATATACGCGTGTGTATAAATAGAATACCACGCAAACTAATAAAGTTACCAAAGTAGATAACCTCTATGGTATGCACACACTACACGTCACCGAGATACGCTAGGATGCTAGTCCTTCCTTCACGAATAAAACAACCGAACACGATGTTCTTGCCTTTTGTATATACGATCGAATCTACAAAGGGATAAATAGTAGCAGCTTGTCTAACAAGAGGGAAAAAAACATGCATGTGTATCATATGAATGATATTATATATATTGCATGCGTATGGAAGGCAATCCAACATGCGAATAGTATAATACTGCATGAAAGTTCATGAGTGTGATTATTGGAATATCATAATCGTATATCTTGTGTCGTTCGACTTATATCACATATATATATATATATTAATTTATGAACAATGAGGTATTTATATAGTCTTTAAACTTGTTCTCCAAGTTAGACTAGAACACCTTCTCAAGTTTCATAAATTGACACTTTCCTCCCTTATACTCTTATAGTTTGACCATTTAATTATTTCGTGAAACATATTAATATAACTAATATAGGATAAATATATTAATTACATTAATAAACGTATCCTCTGTGTAAACGCGTGTGCCCCCATAGGCTCACGTAATTTCCGGTAGTATATTTATTTATGATATGGACATATCCCAACAAACACGGGATTTTAAAACATTGGTATGATATTAATAAAAGTATTATCTATTGCATGGCATGACTTACTAAATTTAATGATATAGGCCGTTTTTGATATCTTGACCATCAAAATTACCCTCAACAATCAAAGTTAGTAAATGCAAAGTTTGGCTTCAATGAGAATGAAAGTCTCATTGACATTTGACATTTGGCAACTTTATAAAAATTGGTAACGAGCCAATCTCTGAAAAAAAAAATGTAACAATGTTATATTCATAGGACTTTGAATTTTCAACATGTCAAAGTTTGTAAAGGGGCCCACGGGCATCTTCTTCAACTATTGAATGAACAAATTCTATTTTGACTACAAGTGTCCAGTCATCATGTAGCATAAACCATTCTGACATAGCCCTTATTAGTTACCTTATTCAGGATAACTTAAACTATATCAAGAAGGAATATCCACATATGCTAAACCTACTTGCATCTCAAGTCTAAGGATTTAGTAAATTAAAATCACTTACAAGATTTACTTAATGACGCCGATCCATAAAGTAACAATCTTGTTAGTTGGGGAAGTCCGATATTCATCTTATGAATATCATGTGAGTTTGGCGGACACATCCTTTAATATCCAAGATATCACCAATCACTCAGATTTGTCTTAGTTCAACAATATTCCCATATTGTTGATCGACAATGGACTAATTTAGAATAATTCATGGATTTAAACATGCAAAAATAGGACACAATTTATATTAAATATAACCCACATACCTCGTATCATTATCATTTAATAAAATTGTCTATAACATCTGGTATGCGTGTGTGAGCACTAGTCAAATTTATATATATATATAGTATTAATCCCGTGACAATTCTTTCCAAATTACTTCTCAAACAAGAGAAATAAAAGGATAAAATCTCACTTAAGAAAACACAATACGTATATTTTTAACCGGGAAGTATTTTCTTCTCGGGTCGTATCCCAACGAAGTCGTGAATTGAGATTCGGGAATAATTCGGATTCGAGTCAAGAATGAATAAAGGATTTTTGAATTTTGAATTACACTACGAATATAATAGCACAATTAAACTATAGAAACAATTAAAGAATTAAAAACAATTAACTAGCACGAAATTTTAATACACGAAAATTAAAAACGTGAGCTAAAACTGAAATTTAAAATCTAAGGCACTACTTTTAACAAATTTTATACCTAAAAATCACAAATTTAAAAAGAAAATTTTAGGAAAAAGAATTAGAATTTTTTAACTATTTTTGAATTTTTTATGAATTTTTAAAGAAAAATGAATTAACTAAAATAAACTTTTTCTAAAAATTAAAACTAAAATTCTATTTTTATTTTTCAAAAATACTAGAATGAAAAAGAAAATTTTTACAAAAAGAATTAGAATTTTCCAACTATTTTTCTATTTTCTATGAATTTTTTAAGAAAAAGAAATTACTAAAAATCTATTTTAATTTCTAGAAAATACAAATTTAACTGGAAAAATAAAGAAAAATGGTTTTTAACTACTAAAAAGGTGCAGAAATTTAATGGAACAAAAATGCCCAATTTTTATAAACCAATTGAACTCTAATTTTGCCAATTAAAACCTAAAACCTAATTTTATTAAACTAATTTTTAAAAATATAAAAACTATTTTACTAAACTAAAAAGACAGGGTAGAAAACGAAACAATTGAAAGTAAAGGGTAGGCGGGAAAACTAAAAGGAATTTACACTTCAATGAAAACGGGTAACCTCTAACTATTTAAAAAATACCAAACAAACCCTACGATTATACTTATTTTTAGCTTATCTAAAAAGTGAAAATAAGCAAAAACTTAAAACTACAAAGTTGAACTTGAGCTTATACTCTACAACTTTAACAAAGGCACTATGTAACTTTTAACAACTGAATAAGCTAAAAACTTAGCTTTTTAAACTGTACAACAGAAACTAAGGCTTTTCTTAGAAATTTCTACTTTTCTAAACAATGGCTTATTCCTAGCTCATTTCTAAATGAAAATGAAAACTAAAAGTTGCTAAATGAAGCTTGTAATGTATACTAGAAATATCTAAAATGAGATAAGCTACAAGTGATTAATCATTGTATTCAAAAGTGAATACTATGGGATCTGGCGATGTTTTAGGTGACGAACGCATGGCAATGTTTTAACGGGCTGATGAACACATTTGATTCGTGTGTTTGAAATGGTGACGGTCAGTGGCGAATTTAGTGGTCATGGTTGCCATGGCGACCCACCTTAAAAATCTATACAATGGATAGATCTAAAAAAAATAGTGGTGGTTGCGACATGGTGGTGATGGTTGCCAAAGTGGTCGTGGATATGACGTGATAGAGGCAGTGACATGGTGATGGTCACGATGTGGTGGTGGTGGTGGTGTGGTGTTGTTGTGTGTGTGGGTGGGGGGGGGGGGGGGGGGGGGGGGGGGGTTGGAGTAGTAGGTGACAAGTTACCCGGTTCAATGTTCAAATTCAAGTACAAAGCCACACCATTATCAATAATAACACCTAAAGTTTGACAGAGTAGCAACTAATATTCAAAGTTAATTTATACTCCTTTCTTCTCAAAATTATTCTCCCGGTGCTCTCTCTTTCACTTTTTTACAAAACACAGTTTTACCCTTAGCTAATTAACTAAAGTCACTTTTTTACAAAACACAGTTTTACCCTTAGCTAATTAGTATACTTGATCAAACTTCACTATCTATTTTTAGTAGTGGACAATTAAATTGAGACGTTCCAAAAAGAAAAAAAGTGGACAATTAAATTGAAACTGAGGGAGTATTACCTTGGGGGACTCTGAGTTCACCATTGTTGGATGATCTAGGACTGTTTAATGTTGTGTTTTTTCCATGCAATTGCAATCCTTATTTATAGTGGATTTACCTAAACCCTGGTCAATGAAAATTGTGAGAGATTATGGACCCATTAATCTCTTCCATAATTAGTGGCTACGTGACCAAATTAAATGTGGTCATTTAATGCATTCCACTTCAATATGTCAAAGTTGTTACAGCCTTCAATGTTTTCTTAAAATAGATTTTCAAGTTTTCAAGGTTCGTTTATTATTTGGTTTACTTAGGTTTCAACTTTATAAGGATTTCAATTGTTGCCTAAAATAGGTTTTTCAACTTTTTAAGTTTTTCAACATTTCAAGTTTCAACATTATGGCAAATTCTTTTTATAAGTAGTACTAGACGAATACCCGTGCACGCACGAAAATCTCTAGCAACCGATAATTAATGACATGAAATATTCTGGTAAGCTCTTTTTGCCACGTTCAAGCGAGTTTATGAATGAATCAAATCAGTTGAAGGAACGAACAAAGACTAAAGCTTTGATTGCATTTTGCATATGTTGGCCTTTTTTCTTGCCGAAAACAACTATCTTTTCTTTGTAAACTGTTAAATCATATCTACATTAAGATTACGTGGACCATTTGACAAATTCATATCAAATTTAAAAGAGAAATAAGTTTATGCGTTTGATTAGATAATAATAGCTCTTCGTTTTACACCACGTTTGTCGTGGTATTCGTGGTTTTTCTGTGTTCATCGAAAATAACTATCTTCGATTCTTTTTTCCTCTTTATGTGAGAGGCACCAACATGCCGAAGTGATTGTCCATAGCTTTCGTTAAAGTAATCGAATATAAATATTACCACCTAGCTAATTTGTAAATGTTTAGGTATTGTGACGTGGCCTGGCCAATCATTGAGCTACACGTGGACTTTGTGAGCTCTTGGACCAATGGGAGATTGCCAAGTTGGATTTGTGAGGTGGAAAGGACTTTAATACGAGGTTTGGTGGTTGAAAATAGAGGTGGGAGTGATGGAGGAGTGTTACTGTGGTGGGGTTGGGGTTTGAGGTGCAGGGTATGCTATGGAAGAAGATGAAACATGTTTGGGTTCTTTTTGTGCGGGAAATTGTAGAGGCGGTTATTTGAAGTTTTAAAAACCCCGTGATATAATTTGAACTTTGAGTTATATGCAAAAACAGTCCTTGTCTTCTTATTCCCAACTTTGTAGTGTAAAATAAATTCCGAATTTGTCACAAATGGCCCTTGTAGTTGATATTTCCTCTTTCCTAACTTTATAGGAGCTTATGAGCATTTTGCTTAACAATTTCTAAAAAAAATGAGAGCTTATGAGTTAAAACAAGAGAGCTTATAATAAATGTAAAACTGAATTTCATTCACTAAAAACTTTGATTACATTACTTTAAAAAGGAAACTACAAATCATTTAAGAAAAATTAATAAGCTAAAACAACAATTAAGCTAACTAAAAGCAAGTTCTAACTACCACCTCCTGTGTGTGAGAGGTGAGTCCTATTTATAGCAATTCAGGGGAGCTTCTAGGCTGTGCCTTGCTCAACACGCTCCTTTCAATCCGTACCATCCATTCCATCAATCATTGGATCTTCAATATGAGCCCTTGGATCTAGTATGTGCACAAACGGATTGCCAAGCTGGCAATCCTTTGATGTGACAGTTTGTGCTAGTTTTGTGAGTGATCCAAAGCAAAAATCATCATCCCTTGTGCTTCTTTGAGTCCACGTGGCATTAGTGAGCCAATAGGAGCCCCCATGATTTGACTGATTTGTCCTTGCCATCTTGTTCTTGACTACTTGAATTCTCCATTTTAACCCTTAATTGCAAAAAGCCCCTTGATTTGACCCTGGGTAAATTGGAGACGACAGATGAATAGTAAAATGTTCTTGGCGCCATTTTTTCTTTTTATAACTGAAAGGGGTAAAAACGGGTGTGAATTTGGGGAAATTGCAAGACTAGTCCTTGTCTTTGGTTTATGAAAGTTGTAGTGTAAAAAGACTTCCAAGTTTGGCAGAAATAGTCCCTGTGGTTTTATAAAAGGCAAATGCCAATTGTTTTGGGCTTATGGAAATAGTTATGGATCCGGGCATGGTTTTTAGGGGATTAAGGGCCCATTTAGCTTTTAGGGATCATTTATGTAACTTTGGGAAACTTGAAGGATTGTTTGGTAACTTTGGAGTTTTTGTCCTTTTGTTTTTGACTTTTGTTGACTGAGAATTGACCAAGGGTTGACTTTTCTTGGCTTTGGCTTTGAGTCCTTGGCTTCTTTTGTGCTCTTCCGTTCCTCGTGTCCGTGTTTGCTCGTTTTTGACGGTTTTCTTGTGATTTTGATATATCCGTACCTGCATACACAAAACACAAAAACAAGCATATCTTTGCCATTTTTAGTCTGTTTTGGGTCATTTAGGGTCATTTTTGGTGTTAACGGATATGTGTATTTTACACTTATCAAGTGACGTGAAATGTTTATCAAGTGCGGGCTTAGATTTAACGAATTAAAATCCTTAGAAAAAGTTTCAAGAAATTTAATGACAAGTAAAGTAAAATACTTTTTAAAATAAATGACAAGTATTTAAATTGCATTAAAGTAAATGACGGTATGTAAATTGGAAAATTCTAATGACTATTAATTTTTTAAACCTTTTTAAACCCGCACTTAAATTCCAAATCACTAATCACTTAGCAAACACAAGTAAACTACTCACTATTCATAACGAAATATAATTTAACAAATATAGCATTTAACGACAAAAATAAATCTACACTAAGCATAGCAAAAATCAAATAGGCAAACATATTATAAAACGATAAAATAAATCTACTCTAAGTATTGAAAAAGGATTAGAAAATGGAACCGAATTGGAGACATGCAATTAAACGAATACCACCCATTTATTTAGCTAAAACAAATATTTAAATTCGGTCTAGCTAAATAAACCCTTAAGCTTCGCGCATCTTGAGTTGACCGGTACCGAATGCAACACAAGATAAAACAAACTGTTTAAATGTTAAACAGTTATAATACAATTTACACACTTTCAAATTTCTGCTATTCTATTTCACTACACCAACGTGGCCCAATCTAAATCATTCTTGGCCCAATTCAAGCAAAGGTGCCATATTTGTTAAACCTGAACCGAGCTCAAACAAATCATGGCCCAATTAATCAACACTCAAGGCCTATATCAATTAAATACTATAAACCAAACGTGCTCAGTAGTTAACCAAATTAGACACTCAAATAATGAAATATACGAACTAAACGCAACCTATCAAACCAAACAAGCCTAACTGATTAAACGAGACCCAAATCAAATCAAATGCTATCCTTGGTGAATTCTACAAAACTCAAATAAGCGATCCTACATGAATTCTTAAACTACTAAACTTTTAAATCTAGAAAACTTAATAAGATATAGTGAGATCTAAACACAATAAGCCAAAAAGTTTTAATAAGAACCTTAAAAATGAATTAAAGCATAATATTGAAGCTGAATTAGAAAAATAAGCTATTTAAACAAATGAAAGAAAAAATAAACTTGAAAATTAGCTAAATCAAAACTTATTTTTTAAAACTTATTGAACCGAAACTCATTAAAGAAATAAGGAATGAATCGATTAAGCTTGATGTACCTTATACGATCTCAACATTACTTCAGAATAAGCTGGTTAATAAGCTCAGAAAATAAGCTTAATGAAAAGCTTATTGTCAAATAGCTCGAACTAGAAGAAAAGAAAATAAGCCACGAGTAAATAACTATTAATCAACACCAACTTCCATCTCATTAACTAATAAGCTCAAGAGTACAATAAAGGACACATCCAATAAGCACATAAAAACTATTTACCAATATTATAAAACTAAAATATAGCTAAACTACACCTAAAAAAATAAGCTAAAAAATAGAAAATTAAATCTAACTCCTCCTCCTTCCAAAATAAGAGGAGTGGGTTCATTTTATAGCCAAGTTGAGGGGGAAAATGTGTAAAATCGGTCCAATCATTGGATACTTAATGAGCCAATCATTGACTTAGGATTAGCCTCACACGGATAGTAAAATGCAATAAAATGATCCAGCCGGTAGAGACGTGACACGTGGCATTCCCTTTTGCTTTAATAATACGCACCTTCTTTCCTTCGTTGGATCATATTTCGTTCTATCTTTGCAAAATGAATTTGAGTAGTACCCGCCACGTGTTGCGTTGTAACTCGTTCTTTCCATTTGTAATGCTAGGGCACGTGAGATTTTTGGAATTTATTCCAAATCACATGACCATAAATCATGCTCATGTCATCCTTTTTATAAAATCAGATTTTGCTACTTTTCTTGTTGGGCTTTTATTAGGTCTAGGTTGATAATGGGCTGGCCCGGCCCACAAAGTGGGTTACGGGCTGGCCTATTAAGATCCGAGCGTACCGTTGGAATGTTTTAACCGAGCTCTTATTAACTTATTTACTGTATGATGCTCGGGGACATTTTCACTGCTTGTCAATTTTAGCTTGAGTAATAATTAGGACTTTACCAAATGAGCCTGATTAATTCCTGTTTTGCACCCGTTTCAATACTTTTACTTGCAAGACATAAAAATACCAAACAAACATATTCGCAAGATATCTATCCATAATTTAGCATTTTTATTATTCCATTATAGTGTTTTTAATTACGGGTTATAAATGATGTGTATTTTAGCACTTATCAAATTCTCACACTAAGCCATTGCATGTCCCACATGCAATGTAAATAAAACAAGCCCGAAAATAAATAATTTTGTCCCTTAACCACAATCAAACAAGAACAGAAAAGGTCCATTAAAAGGTTCAAAAATCATTTATTTCGCAAGCACCCCCGTTTTACCTTCTTTTTTTTTAACTATGATTTTCATAATTTCCAACTTACAACTTATTCACGTGTGACATAATGTAATGCTTTCATTATTCATTGATAACTTTTAGGATCACGGAACAAAAAGCACAAAAAGTGTCCAAATGGATAAATAATCGTCCCAAGACTTTTCCACCTCACCAAGCCAAGCTAAAAACCAAAAAAGATCATTGTTTTTTACAATTTATGATGCAAACACTGCTCCAATAAAAGCTAATTGTGTACTATTACTTTTCCTCCCTTATTCCTATTTTGTATATCAAGATTTTATTTAATGTTCATATACCCAAAATGCTCTAAGACTTTAATTTCGATACTTAATTATTTCCAGAAAAAACAAGCGTAACGGTAAAGTCGCAATAATTAGTTTCTAGCCCTTTTTTAAAAAGAAAACCAATTGTGTTACAAGATTAAAGTCCACACGAGGGCGACCAAAAATTGGGCTTTTATTAGTTACATAGAGCTGGGCACCATCATGTCAAATACCCACAGGCTTTATAAGACATAAACCGGACCGAATCTTATTTGCAACATATACCTAAGAAGGCTCTTTAAGGTACAAACAAGACAAAAATTAAGCAACCAATATCCAATACCAATATACCCTTAGGCTCTTTAAGTAATGAATAAGTGCATAATTTTCACGTAATAAAGACCATGGTCCGGGAGTCTTTCCCCACAACACTAACAAAACCTTAATGTGTACCTTAATTTTACCAGATGGACTTTCTATGAAAGGATCTAAACTAAGAATTGCAAAAACCAAAGAAACATTATTTATTCAACAATTATATAACGGTGAAACAAGGTAATGGGGGAAAAAGCCACAATTAACACTCATGAGCCTTAAAGAAATCCAACTATTCTATGTTTAGCATCAAAACTTATACTCTACTCTATCATCTCTTGTTCTTTATAATTTAAAATTTCTAAGAAAGAAACTCGTGAATACTTAGCTTAATGAATTAAGATTGGCACTTTAACAAGTCACATTGACTGACAACAATCTCAACTTTAATAAATCGAACTTCGCATATTTAAAATCAATTATGGGAACTTGCAAAGTCTTGTCTTTGTCAAGCTAGACTTGCGTTTTATAGCTCCTTGTATAAAAGATTAGCAAAATCAATCTATTTATAGTTAAGGAGAAAGCTAAGATATAAAACCGGTCGGGTCAAAATTTACTTTTCGTTCTCACCAACGGAAAACCTACATTCGTGTCAACTATTTTACATTTCTTCAACTTACTATTTATAATTTTTAACACATTTTTTTAATATATATATGAACAATAAACTAGATATTAAGATTTAAAAATTTAAAATTTTTGCGGGAAAACGGGGTACGTGAGAACAATGACAAAGGTAGGTAAGATCATATCGAAGATATACTACCCCATACTAAAATCAAACATTGTCCTCAATGTTTTCTAGCCTAAGACTTAAAAACCCCATACTAGAACTCAAAAAGTCAAATGCATAATCTAAGCATGAAGAAAGTATCACAAAAATCTTAAGCCGTTTATCAAGTGTGCTAAAAGATAAATGTTAGTCGATAATAATCTAGGATATCGGATTTCCCCAAACTAATGGCAAGTAAAGGCTAGTAAGCTCAAGTGGACCAGGACAAAACACCGAACACGAGAGTCTTCAAAAAATATTGGGTCAATCCTGTAAACAATCACAAGTACAAACAACGAGAATCGGAAGAGTACAAGCCTCCTCACATCACATAGAAATAAGAAAGAAAATAGAAGGACAAGCATGGGGTGCCTCCCACGAAGCGCTTTGTTTTTGGTAACCGAGTCACATAGCTTGACTCGATCCCCGAATTCATTCATCCTTGGAGAAAGTGTGAAGATCTTGGACTACCTTGGGTAGTAAGTCCCCTACGAAGTAATGCTTCACACGATGACCATTCACCTTAAAGTTTGGACCATCGGGTTGAGATAACTCAATGGTTCCGTATGGAAAAACTTTGGTGATGGTGAAAGGTCCTGACCAACGAGTTTTAAGCTTTCC
>BQNB010019343.1:30136-66967 GCA_026074375.1 Tanacetum coccineum | reverse complement strand
TCCTGTGACGTGTACTACTATTTCAGCTAACCAACAGGACCCCAACACAAATTAGGGATCCGAAATTCCAAACCCTCCAAATTCGACTTTTTTCAAATGCAGGTGGTACAGATCATCTTCTGGTATTTGGACTCAGGTTGTTCAAAACATATGATGGGGAATCGCTCAAGGCTCAAGAATTTTATGAAAAAGTTCATCAGGACGGGAATAATCAGGTGGTACAGATCATCTTATGGTATTTGGACTCAGGCTATTCAAAACATATGACGGGGAATCGCTCAAGGCTCAAGAACTTTGTGAAAAAGTTCATCAGGACGGGAATAATCAGGTTGGTGCCATTATGGGTTATGGAGATTACATGATTGGTGACAGTGTGGTTTCTAGGGCATATTATGTGGAAGGCCTTGGACACAATCTTTTTTTTGTAGCACAATTTTGTGATTCAGATCTTGAAGTGGCCTTCAGAAAACATTCGTGCTTTGTTCATAATATGGATGGTGTGGACTTACTGAAAGGTTGGCGCATCACAAATTTGTACACAATATCTGTTGATGAAATGCTGAGATCTTCTCCAATATGTTTATTGTCAAAAGCCTCCAAGAACAAATCATGGTTGTGGCATCGTCGGTTAAAGCACTACCATCTCAACGACAAAGGCGAAATACATTGCAATGTCTGGATGCTATACTCAAATCCTTTGGATACGATCTCATCTAAAAGACTATGGCTTTTTATTCAATAAAATTCCTCTGTACTCTGATAACAAAAGTGCCATTGCTCTAAGCTGCAACAATGTCCAGCACTCACGATCTAAACACATCGACATTCGACACCATTTCATTCGAGAGCAAGTGAAAAATGGTGTGGTTGAACTCTACTTCGTGAAAACAAACTATCAACTGGCATAGATATCCTCACAAAAGCTTTACCAAGAGAGCGTTTCGAATTTCTACTCCCACGACTTGGGATGAAGAGTTTAACCCTTAAAACCCTCAAACGCCTTCAAGAAGGAGAGGATGAGTAAATGAAGTGTCCTCTTGTATCCTTTGTACATACGTACATAAAAATAGACTTGGTAAATATTTTAAGTCATTTGGAATTACAAAATGGTTTGCAATTACTTCAAATTGCAACCCGGTTCTCATTTGGAGGAAAGATTGTCGTTTGAAAGACAACAGTTCCTAACAACGGGTAATTAATTTTACTCGGGCATGGATTACTTTATATCCATGCAATTTGGGATTAATGTACGTTTTAGTGCATTTTTTCTTAATTCGGAAGAGAAGTCTTCCTGTTTGATAACTAAATAATTTTTCTTAATTGATTCTTTAAAATTATTTGTGTTAACCACGGTGGTAAAAGTATTGTTTGAAAATCAATCCGGACAATTTGACACTCAATCAATGACTACAGCTCTTTCAATAGAAAACGGGTCATTGATGTTGTATCAGTTGTCTCTAGGTGCCGATTGGAAAGTGTAACCGGGTCTTCGAGAGACAAAAGAAGCTAAGGAACCAAATCTTCAGAGCTCTCACTACATAAGCTGATGTTCCTTCTAGCGTTACAGAGACAACTGATACAACATCAACACTTCAACCACCAAACCTCACTACAAATAACCTAAGGTCATCGTGATATTCGGGAGAAAATTATAGATACGAAATTCTCAAATGCTCAGTTAGATGGAAGACATCAGAGATATTGTGCTACCAACTAATAAGATAGGGAATGATTAAGATCAATATCATCGGTAGAACATACTCTTGTACATCTAAAGTTGTATGGAAATTTGATGTTAGGTGTCAGTGTATGAATCTTTCATGAGTTTTTCATTAACTTAAAAAAACCAGGTTTTTGAGTTTAACGAAAGAAATCTTTCGAATATTATAATAATCTGACACTAACACATACCCTCAACGATTGAGGGGGAGCATTAATATGTTCCATACATAGCTTGTAACTAAAATATGATCATACATCTAAGGTTCTCAAGGTGTATTCTCCACCCCCATGTGCTAAACATTTTCGAATACCGATGCACATGTTGAGGGGGAGCTTTTGATTGCAAAAACCAAATCGGGTATAAAACACTTTGATTGTAATATCATAAGTACCTGACTTGAGTTTTCAACAGTGATTTATGGCAAGGTGAACTGTACCAAAAGACTGAATTGTATTTACTTTTATCGAAGTTATAGGATGGTATGGTTAGGTAAGCGTTCCTTTGATCCTGCCAGAATCGGAGGTCTACTAGGTGAAATCTCTAGTAGTACAAAAGTCCTTAGGGTATGATTTAAAGGAGTAAATATGACGAAAAAGGGAATACGTGCCGACTGAAGATGGAGCTAGTAACCGGAAATTTACCACAAGGTGCTAGTCATGATGTTCGGTAAGGACAATGAAGGAGGGGGAGGAAAAGAGAGGGTTGAGGAATTGAAAAAGAATTATACAGATAAATGTTGAAAAGAAAGAGCCCTCCATTCATTAAGGCAGAACTCGGGTCAATACAATATGCTGTCAGAATCACAAGTTGATTGCTGATATTGAAGATGACTCATGGACCCAGTGATGCAATGCACAACCATTCCCCAGCCATTCGAGTTTCTCTTAAAGGAAACCTTGTCTATTTGTCACGGAGACTAACATGCCAAATCTACTGTCTCACTCACTCCGAGTAAGTCGGTATAGAAAAGTGAGGGGGGATGGGCAGGCAGCTCCAGCCTCGATCACTAATATCAAAGCACACTTCGAGTATAGAAGCAAGGATCATCATTTAATCGCGTTAGGACACATTTCCAATTATCTTGTCTTTCACACACTGTGGAAACAAGTTTATCTTAAGAGTCCTACGCATTATCCTTGTGATATTGCCAGAACATCCGAGTGATACAAATGTATTCACAATGAAGATGGAAATTCTGCTAGAGCCAACATCAAACAAGCTCTAGGTAGGTGACTTGTGCGATTCTACAAGAATCAAACTTGTGTCAATGGAAAGAAAGATGGTGCGAATTCTACGTGTATCAAACTTGTTCTCAACATAAGAATGACGGTTATTGAACATTTGACAACCAATCAAAACTATCGAAGTGTTACAAAATATTTTCATAATTAATACTTAGACTGATTTTTCAAATCAATTTTCTCTTTATTGCTAACTGTTTCATTACAGGATCATTTAAAGATGGAGATGGAGATGGAGATACCCAGTTCCAGTAATGTCAAGTTCATAACCTAATGCTCAGACACGACCTACACTTGTTATGAAGTTATGTAAGATCTCATAAAGGTGTCAAAGCTTCCGCAAACTCTAGACTTAGCATATTTTCTTCACAAAGTGCACAAGATGGCAATAAATTACTAGATGATGAGAGATTAAGTTTGGATGTGATCTCAAGAAAATGCTCATGTATCATATCGAATTCAAGTAAAAGTGAACAAGCTCATTGTTATCTAAAGATCATACAACAAAAGTTACTAGATGTAACATGAAGAATCAAAAGGAATTGCAAGCTGTTAGAGCTTATGTATAGTGTTTTCATGGTGACTCCGCTTAGGGGGAGATGTTAGATAGAGTAAACAGACTCGGTCACCCCGTATATTTATTGTTTATTATAGTTCATAGTTTAATAGTTATTTCGTATGTCTTTCGGTTTTAAGCCGGGTTCTAATACCCGGTATTTTGTAAAAACTATATAAGCCTCTTCCAACTTTGGGAAGAGCAAGATTGTCATATCTTTTACACTTCAAAACACATACACACTCTCTACTCTAGAATCCTCTCTTGTGTTTCTCTCACTAGAAACTAGTAAACCACTCGAAATCATCACCGTGTTATGATTTAAACGTTCCTACATGTATTCATGGAGGTTGGCTACGGAGGCTGAGCAACTTCTCGCACTCATCCGCGCCAATTGATCATATTTAAATTATCCTTTCACAGCCAAAGGTAAATTGCTACGTCAACATTACAACCCTAGCCCGGGTAAGTTTCCTTGTCAAGTTTACATGTGCTTCAATAATAATTCGATTAAGGGTAACCCACGCCATTAATACAAGGCTGCGTTGGTATCTTATGGCGATTAAAAAACTTACAAACGAATACAGTATAAATAGCCTCATTTTATGCAGCAAACGCGTTCTTTCGTTTCGTCTAGGGTTCGTCGTGAAATTCTTGAAACAAATATTAAATCAAATTAAGATATACTTCAAGCACGCACCATTACCATCACGCTAGTGAAACAATCTAACTAAAAACTGGCAGAAGAATTTTAATAAATCCTAATGTTTTATTTATATTATTTATGCAATAATAAAAACACTAGGAAGCCATCATATGGTTAAAGAAAAAAAGAAGTAAATAATCTACCTACTTAGCATAATATGAGATTGATTGCACCTAAACCATATCACTCAATCATTCGGGCTTGGAATAATTTTTACCCGCCTCGGTAACAACCGCGATTGAAGTTCTCTCAGCATAGACAAAAGGCCTAGAAACTAAACCCTGTCTAAGTGTGTAGATGAATCGGGAAGAATGGAGACGAATGAGGTAGCATATCATTTTGCTATAGATGAATCCAGAAAGGCGATGGAAGGTGTTATAACACCATTTTTGGACCGGATCAACGGAGGCTAGTTATTTGGGCAGGGCTAAGTGGAGCAGATTAGGCCCATCATCAGTGCGTTAGAATGACAAGTTTTAAATGAACAAGGAAAATGTGTGTAGGGGAAACGACGGCATTTTAAACTTCTAATGAGTAAATAAAAATGTGGCTGTAAATTAAGAAGATATATAAATTGTAGGACTAGCTTATAAACCCGTGATAAATCACGGGTGGCTTATAAATTTTTTGAAAGAAACATTATTCAAACAATAAATTTTTTGAAAGAAACATTATTCAAACAATAAAAGGTAATAAATGTTAGTGAAAAATAAAAAAAAATCAAAAGGGGGGTTGAAAATTCCCGTTTAAAGGTACAATCTATTATTGACCGTATATGGTTTTCATGTATCCATTAGACCATTACACATTGACAACCATCTTATTATTTTTGATTTTATCACACTGAATTTAGTATCACATCTAATAAACACACGAATTTAACAATTATAAGTTTAAATTTTGAAACTGATAGAGGTTATTATATCATGTTCTACGACATATTGACTTTGACTAATATGAGATCTTCAATTAAGAATACAACCAACATGAATGTTGTTGAAACGTTAACCCGTTAAAAGTATTATGAATACAATGATGAAGTAGTAACTAAAAGTATAAGTTAACATGGCTGCAATTTAAGGTAATTTTATCGGGAATCAATTATAAAAAATAAGAGCTTTCTCATATTCACTATGTAATACCATATATAAAAAGCCTTCAACATGTTCCTTCATGGAATTACATGTTCAGAGTTAATACAATCATAAGCATAACTCAAGTTCATACCTTTCGAGTCTTGATTCTAACCTTGTTAATGTTCCAAACAGGGTCAATGAGCATACAATCAATTTGAGAGACGGGACTTATGGATTACGATTTATGTAATTGTGAAAAATGCAAAATGACAATTTAAGTGTGCTATATATTAGCCAAATATGTATAAATATAGAGTCAAATGTTGTTATACATATATAAGAAACTTGACTAATAAGTTGTATACACTTGTAAAGAAATCTAACACCTAGGAGGCAATAGCAAAATATCCCAGGCGATTGAGCAACATCCACCTCAAAAGCCTACACCATTAACGAAAATAATAGAGCCCCTAACTTTTTGGAGTTGTATAGTGAGTATTGCAAAGAAAATTAACACACATCTGTTTGAATTGAGAAGCATTTTTATGTTGAAACCTTGATTTAAAAAGACATATTTGAAGATATAAAGAGAAATAAAAGTCAATACTAATGCACACTAATGATCATCAACCTATAAAGAAATTTATACCAAAAAAAGAAAGTTTTTTTAGGATTGCAATTTTTCTAAACTTCTAGTGAAAAGAAGTTACAAAAAAATAACAAAATCCAATTCGAGTCACATTATTTTTAGAACCAAATGTAGAGAGACAACTTAGGTCAATCAAAACTTTGAAATTTTGAGGCACAAAGTTAATCAATTTAAAAATAAGCGATTAAAAATTGTGTTATTGAAATAACTGTTAAGCGTATTGTTTTCGTCAACCAGCGAACAAAGTGTGCTATTAGCTTCTTTATATAAGCAAACCAAAAACAACAAAATTAATTTAGATTCAAATGACAAATAATTATTAAGAAGTTCCAAAGTTTTGTTATCATAAATCTAAAAAAATTAATTTTTTTCCTTGTTATACTCTACAATATGAGAATCAATTATGCCCATATTATTTATTTTAATAAACTTTGTACAAAATATCGAAACGTAATTTTGGATAAACAATTTTCAACAAAACCTATGAATCAAACATTTTATTTTGGTCGAAAATGTTTCATTGATTTATCAAATTTATATAAACAGTTAATCAAAAGTTGCAATATAAACTTACCTAGAATTAATTTAGACGAAAGAATATTGAATTTGGAAATAAAAGAGGCAGATTTGCTCTTTTGATAGAAGCACGAGTCAAACATTCTAAAAAACCATGTAAATATTAATTGCTAACATGTGGATTAAATGATGTCATTAGTGATGTCATTTGTGACATAAGCAAGATTTCAAAAAAAACATTTGTTTATTATATATATATATATATATATATATATATATATATATATATATATATATATATATATTATATATATATATATATATATATATATATTTGTTCGTTGTTTGTTAAGTTCACGAGGCTTGTCGACACCCGTACGTTGCACCGGGCTTAGTCTATGGGCAAAATTTAGTTTCAACTTCTTATCAATTCTACTAAAGTTATGCAAAGTGTTTTAAGCTACCTTCTTCATTTGAGCACTCTATCAAACATTTGATGCACATAATTTTTATAAAACGCTTTAAAACGGTCTAAAATGGTCAGTTTGACCCGAAACACTTTTTGTTCAAATTCTTTTGGGAAACATGGTGTATATTAGAATGTCAAGCTTTATTACAAAAGTCACGCTGTTATAACAGAGATTGATTTACTCCCTTAATCAAATAATGGAAAATTTCAAATGAATCTGTGATCCATAACATTCAAACTCAGTTTGTTGGCTAATATGCATAGTAGTCATGATTTGATTTTCCACTAAAATAAGTATATCATGCTTGATTAGGTACCCATTCAACTCATGTTTGTTGTCACAGCATGTTCGAACATGTACAATATTACCTACTGTACCTATCAACAACAATATAAATATTAGCCAACTTTGAGTCTATTTTAATATCTCAAATAGACTATATTATATTGAGCAAAGAAACCCATATAATGTAGTACTGATATGTTCATTAACTCACTGATAGAATAGTTATGCAAATCAAAGTCGTCTCAAGTATATTTAAGTTATCATAAGCAAAATGCTTTAACTTAGTAAGCACAAAGTAATAAAGTACAAAACAGGTAGCTTAAGTGAACCCAACTAATTACCTCAAACCTGAATCAATGACATTATTACAAACACAGAAGCACGAAAGGAACACATAATATTATAAAAAAAGGTTGTTGTCAAACCTTAAAAATTTTAGGTCAATATTTTAAACTTTTTCGATAATTATTTTTGACTTTTATCCGTTACGTTTGAATCCGGCAGTTTACCGGGAAGTTAACCCGTGTAGATCTGAAAAACGTCATCGGACGCGTTCTGAATTCAGATTTTGATTAGTTAGATATTATATGAGTTATTTTATCTTTTCTAAGTGTTTCATAGTTTACGATCACTTCAGGTAATTTTATTTTTACGCTTTAACGTTTAAATTGCGTTTTTCGGTTTTTGAACCTAACGGAACCCCGGAAACTCGAAATCTTTTCGTGTAAACTTTATTTATCGTCCATCTCATGTTCTTAAGTCAAAAATTTTGTTCACCCTCCCGTCTCGTTATACATTGGATGCCTAAACTAAACAATTGCACCATAAGCCTTAAAATTAAATCAAAGACATCTTTTCTTGTTTTATTATGCATGTGTGCATGTAAGTAGTAAAAATAACACATGCGGAGGTGTCTTTCTCATGAATATCCTCTAATTAGACCAAGACAACGTGATACTTACATACTTTGACTCATTGACCAAAATTCAAAATCAGATCCAAAGTATAATGAACCAGACTTAAAAAATAAACACATGGTCCTTGTGGCTTTGTTTTGGCGGACAAGGGGGGTACACACACCTTGGTGTGTGGTCACTTAAACTTTAAAATCAAAAACCCTAGACTTTTTACTTCTCCTATATAAAATACCACATATATACCTACGCTTAGGGATGATATAATTTCCAATGTCAACAACAATAATGTTTTCTCTTCCCTTTTCATCCCTGAAGGTCACTTCGACGGCCAACAAACACCTCTTTAGGGTTTTTATTATCTTTGATTTCTTGCAAAATCAAGCATACGATTCTTTCATTTATAAGAACTATCTAAGGGTTTTGAAGTTTTTGGTTCTTGATTTAAAAGTTTTTCGTCAAGATCTAAGTTAGGGTTTCATGATTTGTTGTTGGGTGTGTATTGATTCTATTATTTTGGGTATAGATCTTGTGATTTCTCTACTTGTTCTTTCATTCTTGTAAGTGTCTTGAATCTTTTCTTGTGGTTTGCTTATGTTCTTTAATATATGTTCAAGATCCATACATCCACATGTTGTGTTTGAATTTTTGATAAGAGTATAAATAAAGATTTTATAATTAATGATGCTACTTTATTTTCACTAGTTCAATATTATGTTTCTTGGTGAGATGAGAGTTAATGAGTAGTTGCAACAAATAGAAATGAAAGAATTAGGTTTGATGTAGGTGTGGTTTTGTTGTGGATTATTGGTGAATGAAGTTTAGGCTAGATTAGTACCACTATTGGTAAAATTTGGGTGGATTTTGGTTGGTTTATTTGGCAAAAAGTGCTTGCTTGTCCCAAATTTGTTTTGGGAAGAGAAATGATAGAATTAGGTTGGATTTTAGGTGTGGTTTGGTTGTGGATTAGTTGTGAATGAAGAATAGGCTAGACTAGACACTTATGTGAAATTTGGGTGGATTTTGTTTGGTTTTTGGCAAAAAGTGCTTGCTGTCCCAAATTTGTTTTTGGGTTTTGGTCGACCTAAAAATGTTTTCATTAGGCGTAAAAGTAGTTTTTGAAGAGCTTGTTTTGAATAGATAGTTTTTCATATATCACACATTAAATCGGGACTTAAAGGTTCAAATATGGCCAATTGAAACAATTGAATACTATTTTTCGACAATAACCGAATGAATGTGGTGGCTGATGGTGAATAGTAAAATGAGTTGTTTTGGGTACTTTGGACATTTGTGGACTTTCTAAAACACTGAGAAACATATAGTAACAGTTATCTATATATATTGATTAGTAAGTTTAATGACGTCGGTTAACATATTTTAGGAAAAAGCGATAATAAAGTTACTAAAAATAGGTAGTTTGGTCATAGTCGCCAACAGCCTTTGGTGTCAAGCAAGAGCGCCTTATCATCAAATTCACCCCCACATCCCCACTCACAATCTCCTCTTCAACAAATAAGTGTCTTTTCCCAGCCTTCTTACACTCTGACTGTCGGTGACTAGGTTCACCACAGTTAAAGGATTTCAAACCACTACTTCCAACCCCCTTAGGAATTGGTCCGGTATTACCACCACCTACTTTCGTCTGATTGGGAACAAATCGAGAAGTCACGTTACCCGAACCAAAACTACCTCCTGTTACGGCAGGAGAAGACGAACTTCTAACCCGTCGGTTTTGTTTTTCAAAAGCTAATGCTCGTTGATATGCATCAGAAAGTGTTACCGGATCAAACATGTTAACAGAATCCATGATCTGGACTCTTAGACCACCAATGTAACGAGAGACAAGTTGATCATCAGTCTCTTGAATATCATTCCTTGCAATTAGTTGGTAAAATTCGGTTGTGTAATCTTCATCAGTCTCTTGAATACCATTCCTTGCAAGTAGCGAATAGACAAACTATCATGAACAGTCAATTGCTTAACCGAATGACTGGTTAAGTGAGCGTGAATGTTGTAAATAGATCTATTGGGATTAATTATCCCTATCCGGGTAAGTAGCACTTACTAGTTTTGGAGGTCCCGAACAAACGGATATATACCATGTCAGATTGTCAATAGGTGATACTAGTCTGATACCTTTAGGGCGAGTAATTCTATTTGGCATATAAAACGCTTCCTTTTAAATTGAGCTTCGGTGTCATGAGCTTAGCGCAAACGTATATTTCTTTTTATGTGAAGTTGTATCTCCTATAACTGTCACGTGCGTACTGTGAACTTGTGGTCCACCTTTAATATTAAATTTAAACCTATGAATTTATTCAACTTTATGTTGACCGTTTTAGCATGTTTTTCTCAGGTGCTTAGCTATGGATGTCTTTGCTTGCTTGTTGGTGTTGCCTTGCATTGGACCGATTTTCAAGAATTATTATTATCTATGTTAACATCGTTGTCAAACTTTAAAACATTTTATTCGCTTTCGCATATTATCGTTGGGCCTATGTAAAACTTTAACTATTTTAATCAATGCAACGATGTTGGATTTTAAACGTACCCATAGAGGTCGTTCTTTGTATCTTGTGTGATGTGTATTATGACGTCACGCCCCCAGACACGTGTTTTTGACTAAGCCCTGTTTAGGGGTGTGACACAAGATCACACCTCAAGAATTCGAAGACCACACATTAAGGGAGATTGTTAGCCTCAAAATATGTTTGTGAACATGGAAGCTCAGAATCTGCAAGAAGCCTCGCTTCGAGGGAGATTGTTAGCCTCAAAATATTAAGCCGAACAAGGAAGCTCAGCTAATAATCATGGAAGCTCGGTCTTTATTTAATATATGTTGTAATAGGCTAGATACGGGTATCAGGCTAGTTATTTAATCTAATATTGTATGCGTTGCGGGCTTAAGCCCAAGTTATCCCGAGCCCGGCCCAAGAAACAAACCTACTTGGCCCATAAGGCTTAATGAAAGCCATCCCATAGGAAGTATACATACCCCTCTCCAAGTGTAGAAAGGGTGTTGGTTCTCATTTGTTTTCACACATTTGCTTGAATTAACCATCTCATTTTCTTTCTTACTTTCTCTCTCTACAATTTCTTTATATCTCCTTTCTATTTTCTTGTTCATAGTGGTGAAATGAAAGTGATTCTTGGTTCCAACAAAATGTCACTAGACATGGTGATCATTATAAGACTTTATCTTCGGCCCAAGTATCCTTACTTGAACATTCAGTATCTGAGCTTAAAGTACATGATGCAAGTCGGGATTGTGGTTCAGAAAAATCTCTTGGTCCCGACGGTTTTTCTTTTGCCTTCTACAAGAAATATTGGGACATCCTTAAAAAGGATATTATGGTATACGTTCTTTGAAAATGGTAATCTCCCCTCAGGTTTTAATTCTTCATTCATTACTCTTATTCCTAAAGTAGATAACCCACTTGTTGTATCAGATTTTTGTCCTATTAGCCTCATTGGAGCCAAGTACAAAATTATAGCAAAGATTCTAGCTAAACGGCTTTCTCGTGTTATAGATTCTGTAATTAGCCCAGAGCAAACAACCTTTATAAAAACACGTCAAATATTGGACGGTCCGCTTATGGTCAATGAAATCATAAACTGGTACAAAAATCAAAAGCAATCACTTATGATCTTCAAAGTGGACTTTAAAAAAGCTTTTGATTCAGTAACTTAGGAAATCTTAGACCAGATTATGATTTTCATGGGTTTCGAGTGTCGTTGGAGAGGTTGGATTTGAGGGTGCCTAAATTCCGCTAAGGTGCTATTTTAGATTAATTAGTAGTCCTTCGTCCGAATTTTCTTTACAGCGTGGTCTTCGTCAAGGCGACCCTTTGTCCCCTTTTTTATTTATTTTGGTGATGGAGGCTTTACATGTTGTTGTTGAAGATGCCATTAAAGGTAACCAATCATTTGTAGCATCAATTAATCCTTGAATGGCACACAAATACTCATTAGAGCATATGTTAGGTATATAAACATTTATTCAAAAAGAATATAAGTTAAACAAAATTGTACCTTATGTGAATCAGATATGATTGTAATTCCATTTCCATTATTCAAACTCAGATCATCATGCAACAGATGCAAGAACCAACTCCAATTGTCTGCATTCTCAACCCTTACTACAGCCTATGCAATAGGATACATTTGGTTGTTTGCATCCCTACCTATGGCTATTAGTTGTTCCCCCTACATGTATACTTTAGAAAACACCCATCTAAACCTATTACCTTCCTACACCCTGCCAACCAACCATCCTTGACTCCTTTGAAATAGATGTATATCCTTCTAAAAGTTACAGACCCATTATGTGGACAACTAGAAGGGGGGTTGAATAGTTTACCGCTTTTTAATTTAAGGTTTTAAAGTGTTTGTAAAAATTATAGATTCGAGTTCTTTGTGAATTTAATGCTTGCACAATATGAACCTTATAAGTATATGAAGTGATAAAGTAAGACAAGAGATAAGAGTAAGAACAATCAAACCACAACGCGAGGATTTATAGTGGTTCGGTAACGAAGCACCTCTTCGCCCTACTCCACTCCCCGAGCACCTAACTCGAGAGTTTTCTTCACTATGTCAACAAACTCCCTTATGGTGGAGAAAACCGTACACAACATTGCTTACACCGATTTACGACACAAAGCTAAATGTCGAGTTCTAATCTTAGCTAGAACCAATCTATCACAACACAACTTCACGACTTGTTCACGACTTCACAACTTCACGACTTCTTCATAACTTCAAGACTTCTTCACAACTTCACGACTTCACTTCACCACACTACTTATATCACAACTATCTAACACTACTTGGTAAGATCACCACGATCTAACTATACTTACAAAGATCGCCAAGATCTAGCTACTACACACAAATACAAGATATACAAATGATTTACAAGTTATGATATGGATGCAATAAGATTGCAACAACACACAAAGGTGTAATACTTCTTCACTTGAGGATGGAAGTATTCTTCTCTTGCACTTGAGGAATTGAGCTTGGATCACTTGGAAACAAAGCTTTATGATTAAATGATCAAAGGATTTTAGTGAGATGTGTGGGCTGTTTTAGAACAGAAAGAATGAGTGCAAAAGGTGAGAAAATAGTAGGGAAAAGTCGTATAGTATTTATAGGGAAAAACTGGAGGAAGGAAAGGAGCGTATAACCTGGTGCGGTCCCCTTAAAATTAAGGGGGCCGCCCGTGTATTTAAGGGGGCCGCCCTAGACTAGGGCCTCCCCAGTTTGTCTTTTGTGTAGGGGGAATTTTCTGGAACTTTTCTAGCCGTTTTAGGTCCAAAAATTTGAATTTCAAAATGTTTATTTTAATTAAAACATTTCTTTTAATTGTAGAACATGTTTTGTAATGTTTATAAAAATGTTTACAACATTTTATAAAAGTTTGAGGTTGAATAAAAATTTCCTTTGATCATAAAATGCATTAAGCATTTATTTATTCATACCTTGAAGTGATATAATTTTCAAAATGAAAATTTACTACTAATTACTTGTTTATGTTTAATTTTACATTGAACGTTTTTATATTTTGTGATTATCAAAACGTAAAGATGTGAAAAATATTAGTAATGTTTTTAGGCATTATATTTTATCAACAATCTCCCCTTTTTTGATGATTACAAAATTTAAACTCATTAAATATGAAATTATTTTTAAACAAGTATTTAGTGAGTTTTATGTCATTTCTCCCCCTTTTTGTAGAATCAAAAAGGCCTCGTCGAGTGAAGTTAGTAAGATGGACGACATCAAAGCTCCCCCTTGATGTGTGCTCCCCCTCGTTCAAGGGCACCAAGGAATCAAGCTATGGTAACTTTGCTACAAAAAACTTAGAAGCACAAGAAAAATATATTCTAACATGTAGCAAGTTAAAAGGAAAAATATAGCAACATTTTGTATTATAATTTGCCATAAAATCAATTAATCAATAATTAAGACAAAAGATCATTCATTGATTAAAGAGATTGTGTGTAAAACACACTCATGCATATATCAAATAATATGCTTAGAAGCATATCGAAACATAAATTAAACTAGAAAAGATCCTAAGTTGCCATAGAAGAACTTTAGACTTGCTTGCGACAAAAAAAAATTGGACGATTATTTGAAAGCAAGAAAAGTAGGCATAAGATGTGATTAGTTGGTTGTTGATGGAGAGTTTGGAGCGGAGGTGGTTGTTGGAGGGTAGTCACGTTGGACTTGAGGTGGAGGTTGTGGCCTAGTAAGAAGATACTCAATCGTTTTGGGTAAATCGGCAACAAGGACAATAGCCAACATGGGTGTCAACTTGTTGTAAATTGATGGTGTGAGGAAGGTTTGGTGAGTAAGGTGATGAGGGTGATATGTTTTGTTGTGCAAGATGCATGGCTAAAAGACTTGATAAGTCTTAAAGTTGATTAATTTCATCAATAAGTCTTTCCCTACTTGGAGATGGAGTTAGAGTAAGTTGAGTTTGGTTATCACCTTGAGTTTGAGTATGAATCATACTAGCAACATGTGGATTGGTTTGTGTGAGTGGAGGTGGATTAACAACTTGTGGTAATATGGGAGTATCTTTATCATTTGTGACACAAATGTCACTAAATGGAATTGAGTTATGGTTTGCTTGAGTAGAAGGATTGATCTCTTGAGATGAATCATAGAGAGTAGAGTGTGATTTGAGTATTGGTGTAGGTGAGTTAACATTGTTCTCACTTGATGTGTCGCAAGTGTTCAATTTCTTTCTCCAAATAGGTCTTACACTTATCTTTGCTACTCTTGAGGATTTGGATTTGGGTTTGTTAGGAGATGTCATTAGTGAAGATGATTGTGGTGATGATGGTGAGGATGAGAATGTATTTATAATTGGAGAAAGGTGCAATTTAGGGTGGATGAACATTGTTAAAATAACAAGTCCAAGAGATGTTTAGGAATTTTGGGAAACAGTAGGTGTGGCTAGGTAGAAGAGGGGAAAGAAAATAGTGAAAAATCTATGAATCAGAGGGTGGTCCCCTTAAATAGGTGGGCGGTCCCCTTAAATATAAGGGGGCCGCCTTTATGAATTAAGGGGGCCACCCATCTGAAAAATTTTAGACGACCAAAAAATAGGGTTTTGTTCAGAAATCTTTAAGCTGTTTTGGTGGTTAGTTTGCAGCAAGTCCATCCTTTTATGGCAATTAAGGTTTTTAGCACATAGCATTTAAGCATTCAACATATATATGACAAGATGTAGGATAAAACCATTTCACATAATTTTTGGCAAACAAACATGTATGAAATAATGCTAAGACCTAAGATGAGCAACACATAAGAATTTTCACAAGTTTAATTAGTGTTGTTGTAAAATTTGGTTTTTACTAAGTGAGCATGCAAAGGCCTAGTTTATACTAAAAACAAAATCATTTTATATAGCTAGTAGAAATCAATTATTTATATTTGTAAATGAGGATCATCCAAGAGAGTAATTAAAGGAACATATCATTATAAAGACAATCTATTAGGTGTAGTATAATAGAAAGATATATTAATTGAAAAATAGGTTTCAATATCATCAAATGAGATTTGTGTTGAAATACAAGTGTGTGCCTAAATGCAACAAATGTGAAGTAATAATTATTTTGACTCTAATAAATGTAAAACCTAAAAAATAGTTTAAGTACTCCTTGATTCAATCAAGAGTGTCAAGAAAAATATATATTAGACTACTTACGTTGACAACAAGTTAAGGTCTTTATGCATGAAAAAAATGTTTTTAGCATATCTCAACAATGTATTAAAATAGATTTTCATGTACTCCTAGTTGTGAGAAGGATTTAGAGAAAATAGATTGGGCGAGAGTGAGAGAGAAGCCAAGAATTTAAGATACATTAGGGATGTATGATTTAGTGAAAGAGATATTGACGGCGGTTGCTTTCGGCATTTTTATCACAATAGATGTTGTTGATTGACTTGTTAGTGATTGCCCCTAGCGTATTTTGGATGATTTTGAGGGTTATGGTGAAGGATTTTGATGTGGTTTTTTTTGGTGCATAAGAATCACCAATGTGAGTTCTTGAGAGTATTTCCCTTCCCTTTTTAGTTCGTGCTCATCCGGACATAAATTTTGGAATAAAAGAAAAAAAAATGAAGAAGAATAAAGACGTTATATCATTAAAACTGTTTTTTTTCAAAATTAGTGTTCTAAGTTTTATTTTGGTTTGTCGTTTACTTATTTGTTTCATCTCAATTTCGAATCTCAAAACAGTTTTGTGGTTGGCGTTTTTTTTTCTTTATTTCTCCTTTCTAGCTTCATCTTTTTAAGTTTTAATAGCTTAAGTCTTGTTCTATATCAAGAGCTCATACCGTTGCTTAAAATCAGCTTATTTGCAAGCTTATAGTCGAGCTTATTTGTCAAGCTTATTTTTTTGTTGGCTTCTTATTTTTGTGGTCCAAACGGGTTCAACAAGACAAGAACAGACCAATATCCACTATAATAGCAAAAGAAAGGACGGTTGTACATCTGTTGAAGGACCACCGATCTAGTTGTGAACCGATCTAGCAAATCCTTCATCCACCGAACGAGGTTCACTCTTTGTTCACCGATCTAGTTAAGCCTAGTGCGAACCGAACGAGTAAAAACCTTTGAGCACCGATCTAGTTTTTTTTTTAAAAGACTCGAACTAGTCATGTTTCAAGAGCAACCGATCTAGTCATATTATACAAGGAACCGATCTAGTTAGTTTTCTAAACGAACCGATCTAGTTTCTTCATCAAGATAACCGAACGAGTTTAAACAATTCCAGAAACGAAAACGAAGTTTCATTTGTTTCAACAGCCGATCTAGTCAAGTTTGTCGAGCACCGAACTAGTAAAAAACCCTTTAGGTACCGAACTACATCAACCACGGACAAAATCTACACGTTTTAAGTAATTTTCAGTTTTACGGTTTCGAGTATCGGTTGACTACACGACTTATAACTTAGACCGTTGTGTTCGTGATTCGTTTTCGATCAACGTGGTATATTTGGATTTTACCGACGATAACCGAGAAAGTTTAAAAGATCAAAAAATTCAATCGGTGCATTTCATTTTTTTTGAAAAACGAATGAGATAATTTTTGGTGGGAAATGTTTGCATTAATCACCAAGTTTCACAAATTGGCACATGGCAGCCTTGTGTTCAAGACCATTTCATCATTAGTCCTTGTTGCATAATTAAACTCTTTGTTGAAGGTATTTTCACCTTATCCCTTTTTCATCACAATCTTTCACGCGTGAGAGGAGGACGCGGGGGAGGAGAGAGAGTGTCACGAATCAAATAAGGGGCAGAAAGTTACAAGTTCTTCCACGACAGACATGAGAGGTTTTCAACAACAATAATCATTGTTTCACGGTTTTTTTTCTTAGATTGTTGATAAAATCCCGCAAAAGAGAACGATCTTTGACTTGGTTAGTCATAGATTCATAAAATCCCATGAACGTTAATTAAATTCAATCCACAACAATAATTACTTTACCTGCTTAAGATCCTACAAATCATTTTCACTTCACAATTCACAGTAAAATGGAAATGAAAGATACTTTATCTTCGTGTTTGTATTCAGATGAACAAGACATGCAACAAATGCTAAAACGAGCAAAGATCTTGAAAGGTAGTTGCCTAAACGGTCTTAGTGCACTTAAATCAAATTTCACACGGAAACTTGAACAAGGCATCACTAAAAGTGAATTTGAACGTGCATTTAGTCATATTTTTGGTGAAGATGTTGACACATTCACAAGAACGTTCTCTCAGAACATGGATACACTGGAACAACAACTTACCAAAGAAACTATTCTTGAGTCCAACTGCCAGAATGCCTTTAGAGTGCTCAAGACACAATTTGAGAAAATTTTCAGCTCCGTGCTAATAAAGCCTTCAAGTTAGAATGGTATTATGCAAGAAAGGACCTTTTACCAGATACTACATGGGAAACCTAACCTCTTCAAGAAACAATACTCAAAAACTTTGAATTTCATTGAAGATTATATGCTCAAAACTATCATTTGTGCACAAACTTTCAAACAAGGTTTGTACGACAAAAAGTTGCAGATTCAAGAGTGCACCAGTTTCAGACGTTAAAGCATTGGATGCTAATTTCAGAATACACAGAAAAAAGAGTTTTGCATGTATCTTTCGAAAAACTTCATTCACATAACCTCAAGCATCTTTCACACGACAACTTAAAAGGAACTCGAATCGAGTCTAGATTCAAACGTGCATTTGCAACACTCTTTGGTCAAGATGTTGAAACTTTTATAGGCACAATGTTCCTAAACATGGATCAATTAGAAAAACAACTGACGGGGAAGAAGAATTTCAGAGATTGGATCCCATAGCTTCTTTTAAAGGTACTCGAGACACAGTTTCAGATGTTCATCAAGTCATGGATGTATTTGGATGATGAATTTGTTGTAATGACATGCAACTACTTTCTACAATACACTCAACTCGCAATTCCAGAATTCTGTGACACACTGATCCAACACATGGAATCTGTTAAGAAGTCGATTGATGAAAGAGCACAGCATAAATGAGAGTATGACAGCTGGGTGAATGAAAGACAGATTCAGACAACAGAGGGAAAGGTTGATACGGGAAAAGCAGTGGATGCTAGTTTGGTTAACACAGAAAGCATTGGGACAGAATCAAAAGAGCAGGATACAAGCAGTAGATCAGGGAATGATGCACATGCTGATGATGCAGATATCAGACCCATATATGATGAAGAGCCAATGGTTGAGGTACAAACAACTGCTGAAATCAATATCTTTGCTACTGGACAACAGCATACTGAGCAACCTGAATTCAATAATGAAGGAAAGGTTGACCAGAATGTTGAACAATGTCATGACACATGTCCTTTGCCTGCTAAATTAACTGATAACCAGACAACTGAACTCTCATATCAATCTCTCGAATCTGAAAATATTTGTCTCAAAAAGATCGTTGCCCAATTTCAAAAAGATTTTTTTTTTTTTTTTAAGAATGAAGCACATTTGCGTTAATCTTGAACTTAAAATATCAAAATCAGCTTTAAAGAAGGCAACATGGTCAATTTTTGAAAGTAAACAAGTAATGAAGCCAAGTGGTTAAACATGACATAGATGTAATTGAAACAATAAACATCGAATTGGAACATAAAGTGGCTAAGTTACTTAAAGAAAATGAGACTTTGAAAAGGCATTACAAAGAAATGTTTGATTCTATCAAGACAACGAGAGCTAAGAACATAGAACACACAACTTCTTCTCTTTATGATTGGCAAATAATGAAAATTCAAAGCTCACTTCAGGAAAAAGGTATTTGCAATTACAGCATTAAAAAAAGAGTTAAGGAAATTACAGGAATAGTGTGAATACTAAGTTTGCAAAATCGTCAATCTTAGTAAACTGCTTTTTACAACCACGTAGAAACCAATCGTTGGTTAGCCAACCGACTGCGTTTAAGTCTGAACGACCTAGATTTTCAAAGCAACCAGTTTGCCCTCCTAAGTTATGTCAATAACGATTTGTCAAAACCAGTCATACACATTATTTGCCTAAGGAAAGAGAATTCTGCTGTTGCAAAACCCTCATCAACATGATTGCACCTAGCTTGCATCTAGTCATAGGCACAAATGACATGGGGGTTCATAATCCCTACCTAGAGGAAGCTAAGAAAAAGACACAAGAAAGTTGTAGGAATTCCAAACCTAATGTGATGCCTTCTGCTAGATTACAAAGCACAGCTAATGGTAGCAAACCAAAACCTAGGATCAATAACCAAAAGTCTAGGAATTGGCCTGCATCTAAGAGTAGTTGCGTCACGACAAAAACTGTGCCCATAGCAGAACACTCTAGGAATTCTAGAAGTTTTTATGACTCCGAATATTTTGTTTGCTCAACATGTCAGAAATGTGTCTTTAATGCCAATCATGATTCTTGTGTAACAAAATTCCTGAATGAAGTCAACTCACGTGCTAAGGTTCCATCCAATAAGACAACAAAAAGATACATACCCGTAGAGCAAACAAGTTTTGCAAAGAAACCAGAAAGACAGATCCCAAAAAGACACTGGTCTTTACTCAAAAAGACTTCCGTTGTCCATGAGAAAACAATGACTCCTAGATCTTGTCTTAGGTGGAAACCAACGGGTAAACTTTTCAAGACAGTTGGTCTTAAGTGGATTCCTACTGGAAAGATATTCACCTCTAGCACAACTAAGGTTGACAGTGAACCCACAAATGGTTCAAATGTACATTATCACTAACCAATATAGAATGCAAACAAACTCTTGATGACCAGTTAGGTACACTTAACATACATGCAGGACATCTTTAAATCCACAAAGGAAGGGACTCCGGATTGGTTGCTGAAAAGACTTATACTGAGAAATCCAGGGCTTCAAGGATTTTCATCTGATGAATAAGCATGACGTCTGTTCACACAGTTCAGGCCCTCGCTCCTCCACGACAATGAATTATGATCATAACCAAGTTAGAACTCGGAATTCATGACAACAGCAATGAATTGTCAGTTCAAAAGCTGGTTCCTAAAGTTGATCTCTAAGCAGACCAAGACCAGCTACATCACGACAAGAGTTAGAATTACTATTTCACCATCACATAACAATGCTGAGGTCAACATGTAAATATTTTTTTAAAAAGAAAAATACAAAAATATAAAATTTCAAAAAGAAAATACAAAATCAAAAAATCAAAAAATCAAAAAATGTTTCAAAAAATAATCTTCTCGACATGTCTCTTGGAATCGATAACATTTACGTACCTAGAAATGATAATTAATATCGACACGGGCGTGTAAATGAAGTTCGAAAATGAGTGCAAAAGGTGAGAAAATAGTAGGGAAAAGTCCAGTATTTATAGGACAAACTAGGGGAGCGTCTACCTAGGGGTAGTCCCCTTAAATAGACGGGCGGTCCCCTTAAAATTAAGGGGGTCGTACGTGTATTTAAGGGGGCCTTTGTCTTTTGTGTATGGGGGATTTTCTGAAACTTTTCTAGCCGTTTTAGGTCCGAAAATTTAAATTTCAAAATGTTTATTTTGAATAAAACATTTCTTTTAATTGTAAAAAATGTTTTGTAATGTTTATAAAAATGTTTACAACATTTTATAAAAGTTTGAGGTTGAATAAAAATTTCCTTTGATCATAAAATGCATCAAGCATTTATTTATTCATACCATGAAGTGATATAATTTTCGGAAAATTTACTACTAATTACTTGTTTACGTTTAATTTTACATTGAACGTTTTTATATTTTGTGATTATCAAAACGTAAAGATGTGAAAAATATTAGTAATGTTTTTAGGCATTATATTTTATCAACAAATAGGAATGTAATAAGTAACTACAAAGGGTTTATGAGTTGTCAACCTTCCAATTTCAATTGTACAGAAGGAGCTGTTGGCCTCATCCGCTGGTTTGAACGTACTGAATCGGTATTTTCTCGTAGCAAGTGTGTCGAGGAAGACAGAGTGACTTTTGCTACTGGTACTCTAACCGATGACGCCTTGTCCTGGTGGAATGCATACGCCTAACCTATTGGGATAGAACAAGACAACAGGATCACCTGGACCGAATTGAAAAGGCTCTTGACCAATAAGTATTGCCCTCGGACTGAAGTCAAGAAAATGGAAGAGGAGTTTTACAACTTGGCTGTGAAAGGAAATGATCTCAAAACTTACGTTAGAAGATTCCAGGAATTAGCAGTCTTATGCCCAAACATGGTACCAAACACCGAGAAGCTTATGGAAGTCTTTATCGGGGGATTACCCGGAAGTATTAAAGAAAATGTTACCGCTTCAAAGCTTCAAACTTTGGAGGAAGCCATTACCATAACCCAGATGTTGATGGGGCGGGTAATAAAACACAATTCTGCGTAAGAAACCAATGATCACAAACGAAAGTTTGAGGATAGAAGAAACACCACCGACAACAACAACTACCCCAATGATCGCAACAACAATAACCACTCTAACAATCACAACAACGACAACTATCAAAATAACCACAACAATCACAACCGTAATAATGATTACCACCAACAGCGGAATAGAAGGCAAGAAACTATCAGAACTTATGCTGCCACCCCAACTGAGACAAAAGGTATACTGAAAACAAAAGATATCATGGAAACCTTCCTTTGTGTACAAGATGCACCCTGCATCACACAGGAGTTTGCACTGTTAAGTGTCAGACTTGCAACAAAGTGGGTCATCTGACCAGGGACTGCAAAAACTAAGGACTTCTATTTCCAAACCATCACTCCATCACTCAACTAAATCTTGGGACGAGATTTCTGTAAGGTTGGGAGACTATAACAACCCGTAATTTTCCAGTATTTTCATCAATGTAATATCTACTTACTATATTAAGTACAACCTTTTTCACGGGAATATTTTTCGTTTTTATTCCATTCCATTATGTAACCTAGTTTACATTTCTAAAGTAAACGAGCTCACGCAACTACCTATGCCTATTCCATCTATGTTTACATCATGTAAACATCCTAATATGTCAAGTCTATATCTTAATATCATTTTTACCAAGTACATTATCCATTTAACGTACTTTTCAAAACGTTATTTCAAATCAAGCATTAAACGTTAACGTTTACGTCAAAACCCTAATTATATGTAATGTATACATATAAAATGAATGTGCAAGCCTTTAAAGCATGTGTACAAGTGTACAATGCACCATATTTGAATAACTTTTCCCTCCAAAACAATGTACAACTTTCTAAAGCTCAATGTACAAGTCAATAATGCAAGAAAGTCAAACTAGGTCATTTTACCTCCAAATTCATTCTAGTTTCTTACCACCACTTTAACACAAGGTACAAGCACTTAATGCATGACTCCTAAACCCTAAACTTAAACCCTAAGTCATCTAAAACCCTAATCTAAAACCCTAAACCCTAAACAAAACCCTAAAACCCTAATTTCACTTTAAACCTAAAACTAAGCCCTAAAACTTAAAACTAAACCCTAAACCTTAATCCTAACACTAATCCTAAACCCTAAACTATCTTAAACCCTAACCATAACACGAATTAAAACCCTAAAACCCTAACCCGAAATGAAATGAACCCGACACCCCTTTTCTTGCATTTTTACCCATTTTTAGCAACCAAGCACCTCAAGCACCTCCCTTGCATCACCATGACATCACCTAGCAGCCACCCTAGCACCTTACAAGCACCTCCATCACCACCCTTAAGCTCCAAGGCTTAATATACTTGGCCACCAATTAGCTTTGTCACCTCCTTGTCTCTTTTTCTAGCCGAACCCCTCCAACACCATATATCTTGCTTAGATATTTTTCTAGCTCATATTACTCATCACCTAGCTTCCATGAATCATCTAACTATAGCCTTAGATCAACTACACCTTAAGCAAACTTGGTTACCGAAGGGTATTTTTCACCCATATAAAATACACAAACCAAGCACGCCTTATAATCATCCCTCAACCCTCTTCACATACTCAAATGGAGTTCTAACCTTTCGATACAGCAAATAGAATATCAAGATGGAAGACCGTCACTAAGACTCAAAATAGAAGCCAAGAAATTAGAAAAAAGAGCCCTTGAAAGTCGTTACAGGCGAACGAACCTAAAAACCCATTTCGACCCAATTTCTAGCTCAAGCATGCTTAGTTCTTGTTCAATAACTTATAATCAATATTTAGAATGTTTATTAATATCTCATTAAAGATCATATATGAACTCTTGTTGAAGCTTTGAATCCTTAAAACCAAGTGTTTTTTTTATTAAAACTACTAAAAATGACCCGTTTTGATTTTCTAGCTACAAATCCTTTTTCTAAACTTTTGTATATATTTAGAACATCTTAATTGCTTATCTAATAAGCTATAACCTGAAATATATCATATTGGAACCTTAAAATAAGCTTTCGCATGGCTTTTTGGACTTGAATTTGTAAATATTTCCATGCAAGGGGTATATATGAAAACATTCTAAAAAATTATAATAAAGGGGCCAAAAATTCATTATTCTAAAGTAATAACTAGTAAGGACCAATTTGCCAAGATATCAAGTTAAAGGTTTAAAATTATATATAACTTAAATAAAAAAAAGGACTAAATTGTAAAAGTTTATAACCAAGGGTTATATTGCTAATTATGCTAACTTAAAAATAAAAATTATAATATTTTTATATAAATTATAAAAATAATATATTAAATATTTATAAAACTCGATTTTTATCAAAACCCGAACAAATATATTTTTAAATTTTCCCCGTATATTAATATCGATCGGCGACGCATTATAAATCAATTACTTATATATTTACACGTAATTTTATCATCGACTATCTTTGAAGAAACTATAAATCTTATCATACACGTTACTAGGATTTATTCATAGTGAGAGGGTTCCATTTTGATTATTTGGTTTTGACGATTTTTCGCTGGTTTACGATTTAAAGTGCCCTGGCTCCTCAAACAATACTACATGGCCTCTAGATTATGATAGCCCGAACAGTGATACAATATTTCCATAAATTGATAAATCAAACATGTACGTTAAACATCATGAAGTTTTGAAACATAAACCATCACACTAAGACCTGACATATCACTTCAGGTTGTGTGACAAAGCCGTTACTTTCACTTGATATACTTTTGCCATCAATCAGATTTCTCTATACTAATAAGGTGAGTTCATAGCCTCGCTTTTAAATCTCTTTAATATTTCATAAACCCGCGAGGGGGATACATGCTTAAACCATAAAATGTTTTTCCAACTATATTCTATCCTGATATATTATTGCCTAAGTTATCTCCATTTTCCCATAAGACATCCCAGTCTCTCTTTGGGTAATAGCTCCCAGTATCTCTTTGGATAATAGCTCCTAATATCTCTTTGGGTAATAGCTCCCAATATCTCTTTGGGTAATAGATCTCAGTATCTCTTTGCTATAAACTATGAATACAAGTGTTTTTCCAACTATATGATATCCTGATATATTATTGCCTAAGTTACATCCATTTTCCCATAAGACATCTAAGTATCTCTTTGGGTAATAGCTCCCCGTATCTCTTTGGGTAGTAGCTCCCAATATCTCTTTGGGTAGTAGCTCCTAGTGTCTCTTTGGGTAGTAGCTCCCAGTATGTCTTCAGATAGAGGCTCCCGTTTCTCTTGAGTTTAAATATGTGATTCATGAGCTTAGGGCAATAATACTGTTTTCCATGATAATACTGTTTTCCATGATAATTGTACTCATTTCAATTATTACACTTGTGGGTGTATAACAACGTAACCCACTGTTTTGATAACTTGTATTCAAACTATTTATCATAAACCTATGAATTTCACTCAACCATTGTGTTGATCCTTTTTAGCATGTTTATCTCAGGTAATTGAGCAACCTATGGCACGGAGTGGCACGGACTTGAAGATGGCTAAACTGTTATCATTCAAACTTTATGTTTCTAGATTTTGGGACCTCCTTTGTAAAACTCTGATATGATATTGAATGATAACTAAATTTTCCAAAACGTCTCTTTTGAGTCATTTTCTATGATTATGTCTGTTGATCCATGAAGTAATACCCCAGATTAGCTTCCGCTGCTATATTTCAAAAATGGGGGTGTTACAGAGTGGTATCAGAGCTCATGGTTATAGAGAACAAGGGTAAAACCTAAACTATAACTACTTTTTCCATCCAAGAAAGTCCTCCGTGCCACTGCATTTCCCCGAATAGTGTATGTAAGAGATTTGCGTAGCAGATAATACATAACTATTATACTATTATATAAATAACTTATGTTATTTCCACTGGGTTGTTATACAGTCATGTCTTCGTACACCCACCCTTCTATCCCTTCTGATTACGATGTGGAGGATGCTTTTTCCTCTACAAATGCTCCTAACTATACCCCGACTTCACCGGACTATTCCTGAGATTTCTTTCCTCCCATGGAGGGCTTGATTAGTGATGATGAATCAAGCAATGATTGTTGGAAAAGATGGAAGAACCATGAGACCACGATTATGATGAAGGGCATGAGTTATGTGGTATCCAAACTTGCGAAGTGCCGGTTTGCCAAATAAAAAGATACAAGATGATCAAATATTCGTTCAAAGATGAAGAAGAATATGTTGTTGTAAAAGAAGACGAATACGACGACCTTACAATCACAAGTGAAGAGGCGTACCGAGCTTACTAGAAAATCTTTAAGATGAGGATGAAGGGTGGATGGTTACGCGCACCAAATAACTATAAAGTGGAAGCTGAAGAAAAGTCTAACTTAAAGACTTCACTGTAAAAAAAAGTGCTTCTCGAGAGACAACCCAGATTGTTATTTAATTTTATCGAGTCTGTCTTCCCAGACATCAATACGGCGTATCCGCTCCATACTATATGGCGTATTAATTGTCTGGACGTTATCAGTCTTTACTTTTTATGCACTTTAAAAACATTATCGTCAGTTCTGGCAATGCGGCGTATTCATCCACATGATACGGCGTATTCACAAAACTGACTCGCATTTAGTTTGTTTAGTTTAGTTTAAATTAACCGTAGGTACCAAGATAGGAATGCGCGTTTTTCCTATGCTTTATACAGGACCTCGTGAAAGAAATATCAACGAATATTGGTGGAGAATTTACAAATCTGGAGATCTTGAAGTGTTGGAGTCTTGAAACTTTAAGGCGGCTGTTCAACACACAATTTTGGTATTAAACTCAACATGGAGAGAAATCTCCAAGAAAAAAACAGGGAGTTTTCCTCATTCAATTCTTTCAAAACCCATTTTTTAAAAAATAAAATTTTTTAATGTTTTATCAAATACAACGAGGAGGTTTATAATTCAAGTAGGGGGAAATGGAATTATAATGTATACTTGTCCTATTTTATCACACTAAAACGCTTAAATAATGCTCAAAGTTAAAAAAATCAAGCATAGACTTTTATAAAATATACTTAGATCCAACCGCACACAATAACCCTTGTTAGATATTGTGAGGATTTAACCTTATCCGTTTCCAAATGTTTACCCAAATTCCACAAAATATGAGTGTGCCGGTGATGTTGTAGACTTTAGAACTTGGCTTGGTATATCTATTCGAGACCACATGATAAATACTATGGATTTCTGATGGATAAAACTTGTTTAAATTGGTAAAATCTAAGGATTATACACCCAAATCGTCTTTACATGTTGCTTATCTAACTAACTACACCGTTAGTTAATCCCCATGAAATACCCTTTGTTTACTCTCATTATAAGAGTAAGATACCCCTAGAACAACCCGTAGAGCCAATCCTTTAGGAACTACACCAATTATTTGTTTCGTTACACCTTTACACCTTAGCCTACCCTGTTAGATTAAGTTTATTTTACAGTTGCTAGTTGCTTAAATTTAAATTTGTATTTCCCGAATCTTGTGTCTATTTTGGTATGGTTGGAAGAAATTTACACATTGAAAATGGGAATGTATATTATAGTCAAAACTCATGTATTTTTACTACCATCGCAATTAATGGTACATCCGAAGAACGAAGAATTATCGAAGGAATTATCCGGAATTATTATGATCGTGACTACACCGAGTTTCGTAGTATAGTGTTCAACAAAAAAATCAAAAAAATTAGAAAAATCGCAACAAAAAAGAGAAGGAAAGTCTAAAGATATCAGTTCGCACTACCGGAAAGGAAATACACGAAGATCGGATTATTCGTTAATACAAAGTCGACGATGAAGCAGTATTGTATAAAGTGGGAAGATATCGCCACTTGCTTGTATAATATGTAAGAAGTAAGGGAAGTTTGGGAAGCAGACCGTTAATGGAACACCAACTTAGGTTTGTTGGTTTTGATAAATGATCAAGACGTTGTAGAATATGTTGGTGTTTTATCATGGTAACGGTCAAGAAAAAGTGTCTAGCAACTTGTATTTTAAACTTAATCTATTTGTTTCATAATTTCTATTTAACAACAATTTAATTCCCTTTCCTAATCATTAGCCATGGGTTTTACGCGAATGGAGGGATTGATCCGAGCGTAGCAGACTATTCCGTCATACCGGCCGAAGTATGCATTTCACAGCCTGCCTTTTTGGTTTATTACTTTTAGTAAAGATATGAAGATCCATACCCTATATTACTTTACTATGTCCTACTCTTTAGCTTATTCCGAGTGGAGTAAGCAGTCACTGTGTCTATCCCGTTGTTACGGTGTAATGTGTGGTCTTTGTCGCCCTTCCTGAATATTGTTATCGACAAAGATTAGTTAGAGTAACACCCTAAGCCTTCTCATAAACCCATATTAACCTATAAACTTGTTACTCCTTAGCTTTAGCGGTAAAGATGTGTATCCTTGCCAAGCTTATGATAGAATACTCTGACACGAATCGCGCCATTGATCGAATTAGTTACATTGTACCCAACCATAGATTATGATGAGTGACCTTGTGTGTTTTTCATCTTCCATTTTCGTGAGGTTTTAAGTTGTTGTACGTCGTAATAGATCAAATAAATGCTTTAGCGGAAAATATCCTTAGGGATAACATTTTTATAAACTTCAAAAGTCTACTAGGACAAAGTTTAAGTGGGGGATATTTGATAACATCAAATAACGTCTATTTTATAGCATCATTTATCCTATGTAATTAACCCATTTTGTATAGTTATTGCAAAGAATTGTTACTTTATCGTTGATATTTGAGAATTGCAGTAATTATGGAGTACTTGGTAAATATTAGCAAAAGGCGCGCATTCTGGAGCTTAAATAAAGATATTTTGAAGATTTCTATTATGATAACCAATACGCCGTATCCATCAAGGAAGATACGGCGTATCTGTGCCTGCACTCATCAAAGACCACGAAGGAAACAAGCTCAATACGCCGTATCCAGAGAAGACCTATACGCCGTATTCAAGATATAGTATGTGAAGATTCTGGAAGAAATCAAACGTGGTCCCTACTCCAAGAAACCCCAATACGTCGTATCCAACCCATTGGATACGCCGTATCGAACCGACTTCCAGACAGTATAAATAGAAAACTCAAAAACGAGTTTTAAGTGTGCTAAATCATATTCTCGATACCTAAACCACAAAACTCCAGGAGGAGAAAAAGAGCAGAAGAGGTTTTGCAGCAATTCCATATCCATTGAAGAACGTGTAATTTTTATACTTTTGTAATTCGTTCAGTTTTCTGTTTATTCATTCGATGTAACTCGGGTTAGTTTACCTTGGCTTTTAAACAATTACTCTTGTATTAATTATGGTTGTTTTTGGAAGCTACTACCTCTCGGGTATTAGCCATTATTATGAAGATCTGAATGTTTGGTTTTGTTTATATCTTGATTGCTTAATTTATCGTTGTATGCTTGTTTATGTTTATCAATTTCTCTTGTTTTACGTGGGCTTTTATATCGTCCTTCATTCAACTGGATCTAGTGATACGGACTAATAATCTAAAGATGTAGGGATAGCTCTCCATATAGTCATTTATACATCTAGAATCATAGAATCACAAATATTGTCCTTCTAAAATCATGCTAAGGATACGCTTCTGGATTAACTAGTTAACGGAAATTGTCTTTGGTTTATTGAATATGTTGACTAGTAGGTGAATCTAGATAATTCAACAAATAATATTCTGATTCCATTGGATAGTTGGACAAGTGGACTACTAGTGTATAAATTGTCATTAAGCAGTAAGTGGGTAAAGTCTCTATGAGCTAGGGTTTAACAAGATCACCATTGCTTTAATCTCTAAGATATATTATAATTAGGTAATAAGGATGCTTTATGCGAATACTTTAATTATAACAGAGTTAATATGTCTAGGTCTTAGGATGAAGTCCTGCCTAAGTCTAAGAATGATATGCCTCTTCGAGATAAGTAATCATTGCACTAAATAAACAAACCAACTTCTAATCGGATTAATGATTGCTAATACAGTTTTCTATCATAAGGCTCGGCTGCTCTTTTATCTTCGGTTAATTTGCTTGCATGGGTTAAAGTGTCTTGAATTGCTTGTAGTCACCAACCAAACCCGTGCCAGTCTCTCAGGCTGAAACCCTCCTTTTACCTGTTAGAATTAGGATTAGAACTAACATAGGATTATCATAGGTTTGACTTAGATTAGAATTAACTTAGATTAGATAACCAAAATATAAATAAATTGAGAGATTTAACCTCGCTTCAAGTGTTTGACACCTTACTTACCACGAATCTACCATCGATCAGGTACACTGCCCGTTAAAGTGTTGTTTTTGGTTAATTCGGAAAAATGTAAATTTTAAACTTGAATCATACAAATATACACCACATAACGACACATCAGTTGGACACTGAAACCAGGTGGAATGTGGATTTTAAGTGGCCTTTTCCAAGAATGACACCAACAGCTGGAATGAAAGCCATTACCGAATTATCAAGACATTCACTATCTTGGTATAAGGAAGGAGACTTCAAGAACAATGACCTAAACATTGTTTTTAGACAAACTAACAATTTTGAGCAAAACATGAATATTATTACCGAGTAAGTTCGAATGGTGCAAGACAAATATAAACTTCCAGATGAAGGAAGGAATTCTAAACCAGAAGAAACCTTAAGACCCTTCATTGAAGAATCTCGTAGGAAACAAAAACAAAAGGAGAGCTTATTTTGGAAGATTAAGAAGAATTGCGACAAAGTCTTCAAGAAGCAAGCCTCTTTCATAAAAACTATTGAAGGGCAATTGGGATGAATAGCTGAAAGGATACATGGGGGAGGAGTTGGGAGCCTCCCGAACTTTACCGAGACAAATCCGAGAGGATTGGTACATGCCATAACCACTAGGAGTGGGCTCAATTATAACCCACCTAAGAACCCTCTTGAAGAAAAACCACTGAAAACATATCTACAAAAGAGGGAGCACCTGATAGAAAAAAAATTATCACTGAAATATCTCCCTCTCCTATTCCCTTTCCCAGACGACTAAAAAGGAAAAGGAAAAGGAACATTTCTAAAAATTCTTTAAAAATCTTCAGCGACTCAGTATACATATTCCATTTATCGAAGCTCTAGAACAAATGCCTAAGTATGCTAAATTCATGAAAGATCTTCTTACGCAAAGGGCAAGAGGTAAGGAAGCATAAAAGATCACATTAAATGAACGATGCTCAGCAGTGGTCTTAAACGAGATTCCTCTTAAAGAAAAAGATCCCGGAAGTTTTACTATACCATGCGTTATAGGGAAAGGGGGAATCAATAAAGCATTAGCAAACCTTGGGACTAGCATTAGCCTTATGCCATACTCAATGTTCTTAAGATTAAACCATTGTGAATTAAAACCTACGCGTATGTGTATCGAATTCGCTGATAAATCTACTTAAATTCCAAGAGGGATAACGGAAAATGTCATTGTTAAAATCGACACTCAAGAACATTACACTACAATTGAAAAAAAGCTCTTAGCGGTTGTATATGCCTTTGACAAATTTAGGTCCTATTTGATAATATCCAAAAATGTGGTCTACACCGATCATTCAGCCCTAAAATATCTTTTTAGAAAACATGACGCAAAACCTAGGCTCATAAGGTGGGTTCTGCTCCCCCAAGAATTTACTATCGAAATTAAGGATAAATAGGGGTCGAAAAACCTAGCTGCTGACCATCTTTCTAGATTAGAAAATCCAGAGTTAGAAGAACTAGACGAAGATGCTATACGCGATTCCTTCCCTGACGAACACCTAATGGTTGTTAATATAAAGGAATCTAAAACCGACCTCTGGTATGCAGATTACGCAAACTGCCTTGTCTCAAAAATCATTCCGCAATACTTGACATTTCATTTAAGAAAGAAATTTCTGGCTGATGTTAAAAAATACATATGGGACGACCCATATTTATTCAAATTATGCCTTAATGGAATTTTAAGACGATGCGTTTTTGGTAAGGAATCACGTGAGATCATCAAACATTGCCATACAGGACCAACTGGAGGGCATTATGGGGCCTATATTACCACAAGGAAAGTTTTCGAATCAGGATTCTATTGGCCAACCATTTTTAAGGATTCTGCCACGTATGTTCGAGAATGTGATGCCTGTAAAAAGGCAGGAAATATCTCCTCCAGAAACCAAATGCCTATGACTAATATTCTCGTCAGTGAGGTTTTTGACATTTGGGGAATCAACTTCATGGGACCCTTTCCTTCATCACGAAATAATAAATACATCCTCGTAGTTGTCGACTACATTTCAAACTGGGTTGAGGCCGAAGCCTTACCTACTAACGACGCTCGAGTAGTAGTTAGATTCATTCGGAGATTATTTTCTAGATTTGGGATTCCAAAAGCTCTAATAAGTGATCGTGGGACACATTTTTGTAATTCCCTTCTAGAGAAAACATTCAAAAAATATGGAGTTACGCATAGACTTGCTACTCCATATCATCCTCAGACTAGTGGTCAAACTAAAAACACTAATCGGGCCATCAAACGTATATTAGAAAGAACCGTAAACGGGAACAGGAAGGAATGGGAAGACAAACTTGACGATGCACTTTGGGCATTCAGGACGGCATATAAGGCACCCATTGGAAGCACTCCATTTAGGATTGTTTACGGAAAAGCATGTCACCTGCCACTTGAAATGGAGCATAAAGCATATTGGGCCCTCAAAGAAGTAAACGTAGATTTAGATGCAACAGGAAAACATAGGTTCCTTCAGTTAAACCAATTGGACGAATTGAGAACTGAAGCTTACGAACATTCGCGAGCATATAAAGAGAGGACTAAACGGTGGCATGATTCTAAAATTATGGATAAAGAATTTCAGGATGGAGAGGAGGTGTTAGTTTTTAATTCAAGATTAAAACTATTTCCAGGAAAATTGAGAACGAGGTGGTATGGACCTTACATGGTAAGTAAAGTATATCCATATGGGACCGTCAAGGTATGTGGCAAGAACGGAGTCAGGTTTAAGGTTAATGGACATAGGTTGAAAAAGTACTACGGGATAGATATGAATAACACAAATGAAACATTATATTTCACTAAAGCATAGAGTGGGCATGAGTCTAACTTAAAGAATCATTAATAAACAAAAGTGCTTGTCGGGAGACAACCCGTCTTTTAATCAATAAATTTCATTTCTCGTATATTAGTTGGTTTGCATGTTTTACCTTATTTTGCAGGTTCCAGCAGCTAGGAGGCAATTCTCGAGACCGTCTCGAAACGTAATTATGTGGTAGCTTTGCTGATTTAGCAGCAGTTACGGCGTAACATAAAAGGTTACGCCGTAACCAATCTAATTACGACGTAAACCATACAATGGTTGCGCCGTAAACATCAAACTAAAGTTTTTCCAAAATATATACCACATGATTACGGCGTAACCACCAGAGTTACGCCGTAAACTCTTTCTGCAAAACCTTTAAATTAAGTTTTAATACAATGCTAAACCTTGTACATCTAAATGAACTTTGTGGGTATGTTCTCTGGAAACCCTCACGAGACTTCACTCGTCCACTTGGGCCACCAAGTGGTTTAAAAGGCTTGTTGCATATGCTAAATGCAACCGTGATTCCTACGAAAGTGAGTTAGGTTTGTATATCTTGTATATTTTTCTTTGAATGATTTTATGCTATTAGTTTGTTTTAGTGGTCACAGGGGATATTGAGCTTGCTCAAGATGGAGATTTTTCCATCAACTTATTACATTTCATATGATCAGAAGCAAAAAAACAAGGGAGTTTCTTGTTCTAATTCTACTCTTTTCTATTTATTTCATTTCCTTAATGTACAATAGGGACATTGTACAAATCAAGTGGGGGATGGGAGTATAATTATCACTTGACCTATTCTTGGCTTTGATTTTCTAGTTTTCTTTGAAATTTATGCCGATTTTAAAATTTTTGACATGATTTTCTTACTAAACTAGAATTAATCTTTGCCAAATGCACATTAACCTTTATTATTACTTGGTGAGGTTTAAAACCTAATGTGTCATTTTCATCTCATTATACAAAAATACACCAAAATATTGAGTGTGCCGGTAGTATTGTAGACTTTAAAACTTAGCTTGTACATCATTTTGAGACCTAATTGATTAACAGGAATAGATGGTTCGAGAAGGCAACAATTAGGAATTCACCAAAATAAGCCGATATGTGTGTGTTTATCGACTTGTTACACTGACTTGTTGACCTCCCGTAATAAAAACCCTGTTGTCGCACTCATCATTAGTGCATGATACCCCAAGATCACCCTTGTTTAAGCCAGTTTGTGTTTTCACCCTACATTATACGTTTCGTTACACCATTTCACCTTAACCAACCTTGTAGTCTATATTTATCTTTGTGTTGAAATTTATGGCTGCCTAAGTCTATGGTTCAGGAAAATGGTTCGAAGATTGGCACTATCGTTGATGACATATTATTTTGATCATAGAAGACCCCTCGGCATTGTCACTTTTGATACTGTTTATCTCAAGTGGGAGGATATGTTATTTATGTCCAGGAGTATAATAAAATAAAAAAAGGAAAAGGTGGTGCAACTATACGCCACCTAATGTGATAACTCCTGAGGTTGGTTACGTGTTATAAAACCAACTAAGTATAAAGGTGGTGCAACTATAAACCACCTAGTGATTTTGAGGATGGTGCAACTATAAGTCATCCGATGTTATGAAGAACGGGTTAGCACGCTCCGCAAGATCTCATTATTAGCTAACCCACTGTGAAGATATGATCAAGTTTTTGCACTTGAAGACTTGGACTATGGATGGACAGTAGCTAGTTATGGATACCTTAGATTATATATGACTATTTGTTTTGTGTTTTTTTCTTAACACCAATTAAAAGTGTATTCCATGTCTATCCTAACCCTTATATCACCTAATTAAACCTATGTCATGTCACCCATATTGCCTTTAAGAATTGTTTAGACCCTAATTCTAACTGGTACAGATTTGTATGCTTCCCAAGCTTATGATAGAATACATGCTATGACTGTACTGTTGAGCGATCACCCTAAAAATGAACACTTAGGCTAGTTGAGAGTTGAGTGAATTTTGATCTCCTTTTCATAAGGTGTTCGGCTTTGATGTTTCTAGCATAAGTCTTTTATAATCAGAGAAATCCTTTTTATAAACTATTCTAACAGGTCTACTTGAGGGCAAGCAAGAGTCAAGTGGGGAGATATTTGATAACATCAAATATTTGATACTTTTTAGTGTTAATTCTCTCCTAAAAATACTTGCAATTATCTTATAAATACTTGAATTCGATACTTTTACGATTATTTCCTTATTTTCAAGTAAAATGCAAGTATGTGGCAAGAAACACGGGAAAGGGACGTAAAAATGAAGAAAACACGGATTCTTACAAAGTTTTACGGCGTAACACCTATGATAGTGTTACGCCGTAACGTATTCATGGCAAGACACATCACCTAGCAAGATTACAACGTGTCGTGTCATCAGCAACATTACAGTGTAACCACTCATAAGGTTTACACCGTAACATTGGTGTTTATGGAATCCTAACTCATCCTAGTCAGTGTTACGGCGTAACAAGACATTTTAGTTATGGCGTAACATATTTAAGCCTATTATTTGGAAAGCCTGCGTCATCACATTATGGCGTAACACCATACATAGTTTACGCCGTAACATATTTAAAACCTATAAATAGAGGCCCCATTCAGATCATTCGACATCAACCCTTCTACCACAGCATCAAGGGGCGACAAAGGCTTCCATAGCTCGAAGAATTCCACCAAAAGTCTAAAGGAGACATAACTTCGCTTAAATTTTGTATTTAATCATTCAAAACGCTTCCTGTAAGAATTATGAGTTCTCAATCCATGTTTTCTTTCATTAATTCTTGTGGTATTGTTGCTATGAGCGGCTAAGCACTTCAAGCGTTGGCCTAGCCATGCATTTACTATTGTCATGCTTATAGTTTCCTGTTTAATTATAGTTTTATCGGATATCCTTATTGCCTATCATTGATCCTTGGGTTTTGGTGGTGTTGAGGGTGATGTGTCGTTGTATGGTATATATTTTTATGATTCAAGTTTAAATTTATATTTTGCCGACTTAACCAAAAACAACACTTTAACGGGCAGTGTACCCGGTCAGTGGTAGATTCGTGGTAAGTAGGGTGTCGAACATTTGAAGCGAGGTTAAATCTCTCAATTTATTAATATTTTGGTTATCTAATCTAAGTTAATTCTAATCTAAGTCAAACCTATGCTAATCCTATGTTAGTTCTAATCCTAATTCTAACAGGTAAAAGGGGGGTTTTCAGCTTGAGAGACTGGCACGGGTTTGGTTGGTAACTACAATTAATTCAAGAAACTTTAACCCACGCAAGAAAATTAACAGAAGATAAAAGAGTGGTCGAGCCTTATGATAGAAAACTATACTAGCCATCATTAATCCGATTAGAAGTTGGTTTATTTATTCAGTGCAATGATTACTTATCTCAAAGAGGCATATCATTCTTAGACTTAGGCGGGACTTAATCCTAAGACCTAGACACATTAATTATGTTACAATTAAAGCATCCGCATAAATCATCTTTATTTGCTGATTATAATCTATCTTAGGGATTAAAGCAATGGTGATCTTGTTAAACCCTAGCTCATAGAGACTTTACCCACTTACTGCTTAATGGCAATTTATAC
>BQNB010019343.1:9713-21633 GCA_026074375.1 Tanacetum coccineum | reverse complement strand
GGAACTATAATGAATGTCCCTTAGTAGTCGCGTTTATTTTTAAACGTGGTGATAATTCCCGTTGTATGCGTTTGAGATTTCCGGGTTTAGTATAATTGTTGACTTAAGCTCGCACATAGGTAAATTAATTTATTAAAATGTTTTTCTAGAGTAATAATAATATTATAAAATCTAGTCATTAATTTATTAAAAGTCTTTTGTAACACATTAAAAGTGTAGATGCACCTAATTAATAATAAAAATCTTAGATTAAACATAATATATGGATTTTAAAATAAAAAAGTAAAAAAGATATATATTGTAGGGGGTTGGGTCAGCTAGAGAAAAAAAAGGGAAAAGAAAAGTATTTTTTTTTTGTATTTATCTTAAAAACAATGTTATCTCATCTCATAAATCAAAAACCTTAAACATAGTTTTCTCTCATCTCCCTTTTGGTGGTTGCCGATCCAACACACATAAAAACAATCTTCAAAATTTTTTAAAGCTCTCATAAGATCAAGATTTGTGATAATTTTCGTGAAGGGTTTGTATGATTTAATTATATATTTTCTTAATCATCTTAAATTTTAATTTTCTTTTCATGTAACTATAATTGATGGGAAAAATTAGGGTTTGTTAAAATCTCTGGAATTAAGTATATAAAAACATTAAATTATGATTAGGGATGCGTTAGAAGGTTAATCATGCGTTTGGTTAGGATTAGAAGATGATAAAATCGGATATTGATTCTGATCAGAATTTTAGTATTAAACGAAGCATAACTTGATGATAAAAAAGTGTTTGATCATGGTTCTTGACTATAAAATTACTTATGATGTGTCGTTGTACGTAGGTAATATTTATTATCAAGTTTTACATTTATATTTTGCCGACTTTACCTAAAAAACAATATACTATCGCGGCAGGTAGACTCGATCCAGTTTGTTGCTTCGTTGGGTAGTATGTGGTGTAGATCACTAAGTGATCCTAGAGAGCGTTTTAATTCATATGATCTACAAGTATTTTAGTTGTCTATGTTAGTTTTAATCTAAGTTAATTCTAAGTTAAACCTATGCTAAACCTAATTCTAAAGGATAAGAGGGGTTTTAAGTCTGAGAGACTGGTGGGTTTTTTGGTGGTAACTTAATTCTTACTTTTAGTGTCACGATAACACACCAATGCTGATAATCAGCAGATAGAAGAGCGAGTCAAGCTTATTATAAGGAAACTGTTGTAACAACTATGATTAATCAAATATAACGTGAGGGATAGGTTTATTAGTGTAATGATTGACATATATCGAGGGGTATAGTATTCCTAGATTTAGGCGGGCTACTTCTTCTAAACCTTGGACACGCTAATTCGTCACAATTAAACGTTACTTATCCTGTATATAGAAAATTCTTTTGTGGATTATAATCTATCTTAGGAAAAAACAATAATGGTTGTTTCTTATTCGGAATCCTAGTCTTCAACGAGTATTATCTAACTGTAACTGAGTAACGGCTTCTTACATGTTAGTAGTCAACAGTCCAAGTCCTCTTATACAAGGGAATCAGACGTCATTGTTGTTGAATCACATGTCTGACCTTGTATATTAGTCCAAACTTTGTTCATTAAACAATGGTATGACACGCATTATTTTCGTCATCCTATCGATTCTAGTAATGTAAGTCTTTATATGGAGATGCGTCGTTATATGGAGAGCTATCCTGGTTAATCTAGTCTGCTTGGTCGGCACAACTAGATCTATTTGATTGATAGGTCGCATACAAAAGCACGTAAACGAGTATAAATTGATAAACATAATCAACAATCAACGATAAATTAAGCAATCAAAATAAACAAACCAAACATTAAATCTTCATAAACATAGCTAATACATTTGTATCGAATACAAACATAATAAATGAATCAACCAAGGTAGCCTAACCGAGTTAAACGAATGATACAAAAAATTGAACGATTATTAGAGTATAGATGATTACAATGTGTTTCCTATGGAATTAAGCACGTTGCGAGACCTTCTTTGTTCTTCTTTCCTTCTGAAAAATGACTTATGTGGTTAGGGTTTCGAAAATATATTTAAGCACACCCTAAAATCGTGTTTAGGGTTTGTATTTATAGTGTCTGGAAATTCATCGATACACCGTATTGGTTGAGGTCAATAGGGCATATTGGGGGTTTCTTGGAGTAGGGACCACGTTCAATATCTTCTAGAATCTTCAAATACTCGATCTTGGATACTGCGCATAGAGTCTTCTGGATACGGCGTATTGCTCTTTAATTCTTCGTGGTTTCTAGTGAAGTGCAGGCACAGATACGCCGTATCTTACTTATTGGATACGACGTATGTGTTGTCAGAACAATATCTTGAGATTTCTCCGTTTAAGCTCCAAAATGCGTGCCTTTTAGCATAACTTCACCAGTTACTCCATAATTACTGCAAATATCAAATATAAACAGTTAAGTACCAATTCATGCAATAATTATACAAAAAATGAGTAAGAAACATGAGATAAATGATGCTATAAAAGTGACGTTATTTGATGTCATCAAATATCCCCCCACTTGAATTCTAATTGTCCTCAAGTAGACTTTAGAAAATTTATGAAAATGTATCCCAACCGTAGTCAAGGATTTTTTCCTTTAAGCAATTATTCATTCAATTACTAGTACACAACCAAACACCTCACGAAGTAGGAAGATGAAATCACTGAAATTACTCAACTAATCTATGTGGTAACATGTAACTAATTCGCTCAATTGCTCGGTCGTGACGAGTATTCTATCATAAGCTTGGCAAAGATACACATCTCCACCACTAAAGCTAAGGAGTGACAAGTCTATAAAGGTAAATTGGGTTAAGGTTTAAAGGGTTGATCACTCTTTCTAGTCTCTATCAATACCAATATTCCAGAAAAGGTGACAAAATCACATATACACATCCATAACGATGGAATAGACATATGTGATTGCTTGATCCTTAACCCGAATAAGCTATAGAATAGGACTAGTAATCTTTACCAATAGTCGTAAACCAACAAGGCCGACAAAATCATATATACACATCCATAACGATGGAATAGACATACATGATTGCTCAGATCCCCATTCGAGTAAAACCAAAGGTTATGATGAAGAACAATAAAGGGTATGGAATCTTCTAATCCTTTCACCAAAAGTAATACACCAACAAGGCGAACAAAATCACACATACACATCCATAACGATGGAATAGATACATGCAATTGCTCGCATCCTCATTCGAGTAAGACCCAAGGTTAAGGATTAGGACAGGGAAAATAATCATTGTTAAATAAAAAGAACAAAACAAATAGATTAAGTCCAAATAAAACAAGGTATAGTGTTGCTAGTAACTTCCCTGACCATCCCTTGAAGAAGACACAAAATCAAAAATAAATGCCTTGATCAATAGATTAATTAAACAACCTTAGTTGGCGTTCCCATAACGATCAACTCTCAAACATCCATAATATACATACTTTACAATAATAATGGTGATATCGGCCACTTTATACAAGATGATACATTGTTGGCTTATTTCGACCAACATACAACAATACTCTACAAAATCATACTTATTACAAATCGTAGGTTTAATAACACGTACCCAACGCATAATCGATCCATCAAATAATAACATTGTATAAGCTTAACAAACCGATTTATCTCACAAATCTCCTCACTTATTAATTCCTCTCCCAACTTTTTTTTTGTATTTTTTTTGGAATCTTTCGCTTTTTTTTAACCATAAAACTAATAAACGGAAAAACGGGACTATGAGTAAAATAATCACTACTTTAAAATCGAATAACGATCAATCTTGATATTAATAATCCAACAACTAGTGACCGTAATAAACACACTAAAATTTAAAACTACTACTTTCACATTCCTATTGCATTATGTAATTTCCCGACCTAACCATGGATAGAAATTAACACACGTACCCAATTGCATCGTACAATTTCCCGACCATACCAGAGATAGAAAATCCACACATAATACTTTACACAAAAGCGACTAACAACCGATTAAGGACTTAATCTAATAGGGTAGGCTAAGGTGTAACGAAACAAAAATTTGGTGTAAGAAAAGAAAGGAATGGCTCAGCAGTTTTTTCTAGGGGTGTCTTACTTTAAAAATGAGAGTAAACAAAGGGTTTATAAAATTTAAAACGGACGTTAACTAACCAGTATAGTTAGTTAATATCACAACATGTATGGGTTTTTGCTGCAATCCTTGAAATTTACCAGTTTAGAAAGGCCACTCCATCTATTTAAAAACAGAGCTTATTATTGTTGTGTCTCGAAAAGATTACTAAGCCAAGTTCTAAATTGTACAACATCACCGACGACACTCATATAGTTTATTGAAAAAATTATTGGGTAAACATTGGGAAACAGATAAGGCTAAATCCTCATAATATCTAACAAGGGTTATGTGTGCGGGTCATGCAACTAATAATTTCACAAAAAATATGCTAAATTTTTTTAATTTTGCTATAAATTAGCATAGTGATGGTAAAAAAAAATTTCGGACAAGTAAGCCGTTTAATTCTTCTTCATTCTCAATCACCCACTTGAAGATATAGCAACGACCTGGTCTGATCAATGTTAACATTAAAAACAAGCGGAGGGAAAGGGCCGGCGTAGGCGGGGAAAAAAAAAAAGACGGAACCCCCAAAGCACAAACGACAAAGAGCAATGAAAGACCAAGTCCACCACTTTCCCCCACACACGCACGGCTGGGCCGCAGACCCGCCTTCGTAGATCCGTCCCCCCCATCGGCCCACAATACCCCGCCAACTGCGCCGCGCCCCCCCTCGGCATATCACCTACATACCCAACCTGTATGGCGGATAATTAGCCAAGCATGTATGTTGTCAATGCGTCTGCATACCAGCAATAACTACAAAACACATAGACTACCCGAAAGATAAGCAAATCCAAGCCAAATTCATCTTTTCATGTGATCAGAAGCGATCCTATTATTGAAAACATAAAGAAAACATTGCAAAATTCTATCTCATGTATTCGGTTGGTATCGAAAACAAAATACCCCCTCCCCGCCGGTCACCGAGAAGTACGCTACCCGGTCCGTCACTCCCTCAACCCGGTAACACCGCTAAATTGAGACATGTAAAAGATTTGCTCGATATGATCCTCCATGTTGCGTTTATGAGCAAGATTGTGTGTTGCAAAAGCATCTGTATATCAGCATGACTACAACACACAGAATTCCAGAATATAAATACTCCACCAAAGTCGTTATTTTTTCGGTAAGGTCCGGTATAAGATATAAGAAAAACCAATGCAATTCTATCTCCGATATTCAACGGTTAGAAAACAAAAATGAAAAACTGTACAGGAAGTCAATATGCCGTATCCCAAATGCCAGGATACGTCGTATTGAGACCTATAAAAAGCATCTGAGGTACGGGCCATATTTTCAAATACGTCGTATCATATTCATGAATACGCCGTATAGATAATCTGACAATAATGTTTAAATGCAGAAAATAAAAAGGACTGGATAACGTCTAGTTAATTCAATACGCCGTATCCACTGAGATTGGATACGCCGCATCGACTGACTGGGAAGACATACTCGATAAAAATAAATACATTCCGGGTTGTCTCCCGGCAAGCACTTTTGTTTACAGAAAAGTCTTTAAGTTAGACTTGCCCCAGTTTTATCCCATCCTTATAAAACAACCTAGGGTCGAACGGGATGCCAAATAGAACATATAAATTTTTGATAAGATTTATTAGCATCCCCTTGTTAAAAAAATTCCAAGTCATGATATTAATACCTAATTCTTTGATAAAAGATTTAGTTTTGAAAAATTTATTGATCGTATCATGACTTGTTTTCCAAAGTTTATTTGACCCTTGTGTATCGATACTTATTACATCAGGTAATGGTTCAACAGAGATATCCCTCGAAGACTTTTTGATATCGACTTTATCATCATCATTGTCCGAATCTGATTTTAAATCATTGACAGAAACTAATTTATAAGAAAATGAGTCTTTATCGTATGTAAAAGTGTAATCTTCGTCATCAGATTCGTCAAATGATATTACAAAATCAAAATCAACCTTTTTAACATTATGAACACTTACCGTAGGCTCAGATGAGACTTCCGGTTCAGATATCAAAGCATCTTTGTAGACAATGACTGGGAACTCGTTCTCAAAATCTTTAAAGTAGTCGATATCTTCACAATACCTGACCTTACCATACGTAGCAGTTTCCCAGTTAAACTCCTAACCGCTCCTACGTGCTTTTTCAGCTTCAAGCTGAATATATTCTTCTATAGTGATATCGGGGTCCTCCATTTTCTATAATAAATTGGCTAGGAAAGAAAAAGGTCAAATAGAATAATACGCCGTATTTAGCAAACTAAATACAACGTATCAATGTTTGGAGTCGAATATGTTGTATTGGGTTAGAAAAAAATTTATACGCCGTATCCAAGAAGTTGAATACGCCGTATTCGGTATTCGACTCAAAAACTTACTGCGAACTGTAATAATGCAGAAAAATACACAAACACACAAATATGCAAAATATATACAATGCAAAAAACAAACACACAAATAAGCAAATTAATCTAAACTAAACTAAACTAAATCTAAACTAAAACACTAATAAATAAGAGTTAAACAACTTTACTCCCCGGCAGCGGCGCCAGAAACTTGATGTGTCGTTGTGCGTACGTAATATTTATTATCAAGTTTTACATTTATATTTTACCGACTTTATCTCAAAAAAACACTAACGGAGTGCCCCATCCTATAAAGTAGGTCCTGTGTGTGGGGCTGTCAAAAACGGCCTCATTGTAAAGTTACGTAGCGAGATCAGTCACGCTTCAGGAGGTCGCAAAAGGGGATCCCCATAAAGGCAGAGGGGGGGTCATGAGAGTTAATGTGAGTCCAGGTCTCCATATAGTTAGTTAAATATAGAAGATTGTGAAGGCCAACCAACGATGTACAAACACTTATTAGGTTTAAGAGTCCCGACTATGTGCTTAGAGTAACCCATAATGCGAGTGTTATCGGGGCCACTCACGGTATAGATGAGTGGGGCGGGTATAATTTTCGGGGCAAAAAAAAGGGAGATAGCGCGTAAAGGGGCATCCATACGGGCCAAGCTATGTAGACGATTCATGATGCGAGATTGGATGTTCATGATCATTAACCATGGTCTTTTGCCTCTCCGGTAAGTGTAGAGGGGCGGAAGGGACATACAAGCCAAGAGTTCGTGGAGTCGATTTGAGGTACGAGCGATTACAGTTAGGGTCAGAGTAGATCGAGTGTGATCAATCAATCATAAGTGTATATTTTCAACGTGCTCGGACCACGTCTTCTCCATTTGTTGCCCACTAAAAAGTATTAATTTGATAGCATAAATCGTCAATGAATTTCCCTTTTAATTCGTATGCAGCTTTCTCCATTAATCATCATCTTTAGGAATACCCGATAATAATCTCCTCAAGTTTTAGTTACGTATTCTTCCAAATTAGTTTCCTTCATGGTTTTCGTGATTACTCCTGTTGAACAAACCTTTATCGATCAGCACTGCCAGAAACCAAAAGTTAAAATCTCATTAAAGATTTGTTCTAAAGAAAGTAAAAACATAAAACTAAGCACGTAAAACAGACTGATGAAATATTAAAGTCGCTGTTATATCAAATAGTCGATACCCGTATTCAATTGACGTGAATACGCCGAATTGACTAGTTTGTGAAATAGAATATGATGTTAATGACAATGAAGTGGTTAAACCGAATTAAAACTGGTGAAATACTCCGTGTAATCGATAATTCTACCAGAACAGTGTACAGAAAACAAACACACAAACAAAATTATAAAAACTTTAAGGTGAAATAGACGATCCGACAATATGACTCAAAAAAATAAAAAAATTACACTAATTAAACTACACTAAATCTAGATTAATTAAAAGTTAGAACTAAAATACTAATAAAAATAAAAATTAAACAACTTTATTCCCCGACAACGGCGCCAAAAACTTGATGTGTCGTTGTACGTATTTATTATCAAGTTTTACATTTATATTTTGCCGACTATACCTAAAAACAACACTAACGTGCAGTGTACCCGATCAGTTGTAGTTTCGTTGGTAAGTAGGGTGTCGATCACTAAGAGCGAGAGTGTTTATTCCTAAGTATACCAGTATTTTAGTTGTCTAAGTTAGTTCTAACCTATCTAATCTATGCAGGCCCGGATTTAGTTATGGGCCATAAGGGCGACGACCCAGGGGTAGCCCAAAAGGGGGGCATCAAACTAGAGATCCATATGTATATGTACTATGTTAGATTTAGCCCATTTAGAGAAAGCTCACTACATACTCTTTTTGAAACTAAAGTACTAAACCTATGTTCCAGTGTTTGACTAAATATTTAAAAGATATTTGAAACGGCAGTTTTACAATTTATATACCTAGAGAGCAATTTGTCCCCTCTATAAATAGTTTCTAATTGTGATCAAGGGCGGTTTTACAATTTATATACGTAAAGAGAAATTTATATACGTAGAGATATTTAGAAAACGGGGTAGGCAAGGCTGTTTGACTAAGCATTGTGATTAAGGAAAATAAGTTTCGAATTGGAAAGGCGTTTAACGAAACAACCGAACATCTTTTTTTCTCTTCACCAGGGGATATTGTTCCATACTTATTATTTTTTCTTTTGTAGAACATTAGATAATTTACCCTATATTTGTCATGTTACGTCGTTCACAACCGTTATGTGCCCAAAATAGAAAACGAAAAAAAAAATCAACAAGAATTAGAGCGACCTCAACATGGTTCAATGGATGAGTATGTAGTTAGAACAAAAAAAATAATAATGTTGAAGAAAATAATGACGAGGTTAACGTTAATATAGATAATGAAAATATAAAATATAAAACAGAAAATGATAAGGTTTAACGTTAATGATGATAATAGAAAATCCAAAAAACAATAAAAATCTAGAATACTAATGAGATTAATGTTAGCGAAGATGTTGAAAATCCTAAATATTGTAAAATCACGAAAGTCCTCAAGATTGTTATGTTGACGGAGTTAATCACAATATTTTTTGACGTAAGAGTTTAGGATGGTTTAGATTCAAATATGAAAGAGTTATTTGTAAGCAAAGGGTTGTTAGAGAAACAAATATAGATTATCCAAAAGAAAGTTTTAAATAAATGTAGCAGACATTTTTCTTGTGAACATTATGTACATAAGTTACGTAATGGGGATTCTTATGATAGAAAATGGTTGGTTTACTCAAAAGAGTTTGATAAAGTCGAACTTGTTATTTGGAGTTTATCTCCTCATACTGTAAACGTTTTATTTTAATGATAACGAAAATCGTGTATGGAAGAGCGCCTGAACTAGAACTGGATTCCAAACCCCTAAAAAATTGTTGTTTGTGTACAAGGGGCTAAGTCTACAAGTATTTTAGTTGTTAATGTTAGTTCTAATATAAATTAATTCTAAGTTAAACCTATGCTAAACCTAATTTTAACGGATAATGGAGGTTTTCAGTCTGAGAGACTGGCACGAGTTTTGGTGGTAACATAAATCTACTTTAGTCACGATAACACGGCTGATAATCAGAAGATAGAAGAGCAGTCAAGCATATTATAAGGAAAATGTATTAACCATGATTAATCAAATATAACACAGGTTTGTTTATTAGTGCAATGATTGACTTATCTCGAGGGGTATATCATTCCTAGATTTAGGCAGTACTTCTTCTAAAACCCTAGATACACTAATTATGTCCCAATTAAACGCATCCGCATAAAGAAATCTTTTGTTGATTATAATCTATCTTAGGGATCTTATCTAATCCTATCTCAACGAGACTTTACTAACTTACTGCTTAACGGCTGCTTACATACCAGTAGACCACTGTCCAAGTCCTTACTAAAAGAATCAGAACGTCATTTGTTGATCCTAGGTCACCTGCTAGTCCAACTTGTTCACTAAATCGATGGTAAGGATAGGTCATTATTTGTGATCCTATGATTCTAGTAATGTAAGTTGCTATATGGAGAGCTATCCCGGTTAATCTAGTCTACTTGGTCGACACAACTAGATCCAATTGATTGATAGGTCCCATAGAAAAGCACGTAAACGAGTATAAATTGATAAACATAATCAACAATCAACGGTAAATTAAGCAATCGAAATAAACAGACCAAACATTAAATCTTCATAAACATGGCTACTACCTAAAGGTATTAGCCAATAACCATTATATCGAATACAAACATAATAAACAAATTAACCAAGGTAACCTAACTGAGTTAAACGAATGATACCAAAAATTGAACGATTATTAGAGTATAGATTATTACAAGGTGTTTCCTATGGAATTAAGCACGTCGCGAGACCTTCTTTGCTCTTATTACCTTCTAAAAATTGACTTCTGTGGTTAGGGTTTAGAAAATATATTTAAGCACACCCTAAACTCGCATTTAGGGTTTTGTATTTATAGTGTCTGGAAATTCGTCGATACGCCGTATTGGTTGAAGTCAATACGGCGTATTGGGAGTTTCTTGGAGTAGGGACCACGTTCAATATCTTCCAGAATATTTAAATACTCGATCTTAGATACGGCGTATAGGGTCTTCTAGATACGGCGTATTGCTCTTCAATTCTTCGTGGTTTCTAGTTGTAACACCCCAAAAATAGCTCGCAGCGGAATATGAGTCAGGGGGTGTGTTACTTCATAGATCAACAACACAAGATATATATAGAACGAGCATTAAAAGTCGTAAAAATGGATACATTGGATTTTAGCAAATATTTGTTACAAAAAGCCCGAAGCTTAACTTGTTCGACATTAATAGTACAAAGATACTAGTTCATAACACATTTTCCCAAAAACATATGCAACCAAATCTTTAGCATGATATCCCAAAACATATAATCACCAATGTATTCCCGCACCTCGTGCCTATTGACCTCCTGAAAAACATTGCTTTAAAACGTCAACAATAATGTTGGTGAATTCATAGGTTTAATAAATCGTATAATGCAGGACCACAAGATCACCCATTTGTATGATAATGCAACAGATCACATAAATGCAATTACGTTCGCCCTAAGCTCATGACACTGAAGCTCGACAATATATTGCAATGTAAAATTTCCCACAATGCCCGTATGGATGTTCTAACCCGCAACATCCCCATTCCGACATGGTATACGTTCGTTATCCGGCATACCGGCACTGTGATCATGACTCACCCGAACGGGGATGTCAATCCCAAATAGATCTATTCATAACATTCGCGCTTACCCTCCAGGTAATTAACCAGTTTATGATAACGGCTTAACTTGGGTTATCGCTACTTAGGCAACACGTAATCATAATATAAAATTTACCACTTGTGTCCAAAGTATAAAACATCACATGTTTCTCACCCCAAAAACTTATAAATCAAAATCATTTAAAACATGGGGCTATGAACTCACCTTGAGTTTCGTATATCAAATAATTCACAGACAATGCATCACGGTAACAATCGAAAGCAACCTAATCAAACATAGGTCGTATAAGCACTACGCATTTTAAATAACTACTACCATATATAATTCTATATAGTTACATCACCATCTAATTTCGTTTGTAAAAACGTATTTATAAAATTAAAACATTTATAAATAAACCTTTAGTAAAAAAAATGACCTAACTTTCACGTTTCAAGTCCGTTTCTTATGTCCACGCTTTCGTATTAAGACGATGTATCAAAACATAACATTTTTAGGTTTTGCGTCCACTGATGAACAGTACTTTTACTATTCACATCAGTTATAAATTTATTTATATAAATTTAGCAATCGTAAAAACCCGTAAATGTAATAACTTTTTCGTTTTAAACCCGAT
>BQNB010019342.1:40295-66968 GCA_026074375.1 Tanacetum coccineum | reverse complement strand
TTTCTATTCTTTTGGCATTTATTTGGCTTTTATTAGGCAAAATCCCGGGTAAATTAGTATACAATTAAGCAAATATCATCAACCATCATCTACGTCTATCGAAATCAACTTGTTGATATTCTCAACTACGTCTTGCTATTTCATTATTTTCACTATCCATTCTCGTCTCAAATCGAATTAATTTTCTTATCAAAGAAATTAATTCCTCCTCCTTGCAAAAAAAACTCATCTCTAAATCACCTCTCAAATTTACATCTTGATTATCTCGTCCGAAATAGTCAAAGAAATTTTTTAATTAAACAAAAGGTTAATTAAAAATTGTCAATATTCATTCTCATAAAAACTGGCCAAAAATCGAAGAAAAACTTTTCCTCAGAGGGCGTCCCCCTTAAAATTAAGGGGAGTGGTCGTGTAAATTGGGCGGCCCCATTAATTATTTAAGGGGACCGGCCACTGGAAAAACAAACTTCCCTTTTTCATTCGAAAATACATAGCCAAACACCATTTTTTTCCTTCTTCCCTCTTCCACCTGCTGTGACGAAAAACCCACCACCATATTCACCAAAATCAAACTTCAAATCATCCAATTAACCAAAATTCGCAAGGGGCAATTACAAACAAATCAATCAACAACATCAATTGTAAGTTTTTCATCATTCTTTTCATTTGATTTCATCTAATTTTGCTCCCAATCAAAATCGGGTGTTCTTCATCATTTTCATATTTTTTATTTTTGTCTAGGATTTCCATAACTATAATGATACCCGTAGTCATAGGAACACTACATTCATGATTGAATTGAATCAAAACACTAAATTGAGTCACAAATTTTTGGTTCGAAATTATCATAAATATAGTTTCATATTTTTTTAACAAAGTTTATACATTGTTGATTCGTGCCAAAAACATGATTGAAACAACATTACTTTGCTTATCAAAACATACATTCCTAAATGTATATTTTTCGAATCAATAGAAAATGTGTTTTTACCATTGCCAAATTCTACAAATCCATTGAAAATCGCAACATTCACGAAGGTCGTGTTGTTGATCAAGCCTACTACAAATCTAACAACATCGAGCGTCTCTTCACAAACATTCGCTTTGATTGTCTCTTTAAAATCAACGAACCGATTGTTCTGAGATTTATTTTAGACTTCTATAGTCAAGTCACGGTTCAAACCGATGAATATGGCTATCTTTTCATCTCCTTTATGATTCAACATGAATTCATAACTCTTACTCTTGCTCAATTCGGTCAATTCCTCAAAATTCCTTACAACGGTCAATCCGTTTTTACCAACGAGTGGGACCTTGCATCTCTTGAGTATTCTCAAGAAACCGAGGGACCATATTACACCGACCTTCCTACTCTTGACGATATTCGCCGACTTCTTGAATTGGAACGTGTCATGGTAGACCGTACCATTAAAAGTCAAACTGTCACTCTTACTCCAAATCAAATCCTCACTAAAGAACTAAGCCCCGACATGAAGCAATGGGAAGAACTCATTCAAGAGAATGTGTTCAGACTCAGGGGACATCGGGAATATCTCCTCGTTTATCTTGCTCACATGTTGTATTGAGTTGTTACTGAGGAACAATACAATCTTGCTTACTTCTTTGTCAAAAGAATCGAATGTGCTAGAGCTAATCCAACCGCCAATCTTCCATATGGTATGTTCTTGACTCGTCTTTATTGACACATCATGTAAGCATATCCTCACCTTGACAATGGCATTTATGACATTGTTGATCGAGTCATGCGTCCTCTTGCTCTTAAACAAACTCGGAGACCTCGAAGTGATCGTGGCAAGGCACACTGTTAGGAATATTGTGTTCATAGTTACTACTGGTAGATATAGTCATTACTACTGGTAGAAGAATAAGTTACTCTTGGTAAGTAAAATTATCCATTAGTACAGGTAGTACCAATAATGAGTTACTACTGGTAATTGTTATAGTTAGAATCCGGGTAGTACAAAAGTAATAGTTAGTTATGATATGCATGATTTATCTTAGGAAGTGATATGCAAAATCTTTTTATACCGCGTATAATATATACGTGAGTTAAGGTGAGTTTAAGCTATTAGGGTATAATCCCAACAAGTATAAAAGAACCTATGCATAGTGAAATGTACCCTTCCAAACCATTTCATATAGATTAGTGAAATCCAATTATTAGAACAAACTTTGTCCACTTATATATTATGTTCTTCTTGCACTTGTGTTTAATTCGCGCTTATGACACTAGTGATCATTTCTTAGCTTCTACTTTAGACTGATTGTATTTATACAAGTTCATCTACCACCCTACTAATAGACCTTTTGAAAGATCTATTATTTGGGATCTACAATTGGTATCAGAGCCTTTGAGAGCCTCTGGTAAAAAGAATTCTATAAGATCAGATCCAAAAATTTCCCATACAGAAATACCAAAAATGACATCATCTGATGAAAACACCCCAGATATGATGAGGTTTTCCCACTCAAACCAACCTCAAATCACCACTGTAACCAACATAAAGGCCAAATTCCCTTATCTAAAAAAGGAGAGTATGATATCTCTGTCTATGAAAAATGCAAAACTACATCACAACTCAATACTTTCCTTGCAGGAGACATTGTTTCTGTAATGGAAATACAGCCGCTAGAAAACTAACAAAAGATTTCTAAATGAAACATCAAGAACTAGGCCTCTTGAAAACAGCGAAGAAACCTCTAGCTGTTCAGAGGGAAACAAAAGCAAGGACTACCTTGTTTTACAGCTTCTCACCTGATGACCACATATTGGAGATTTCTACCATCTAGATGATGCCAAAAGAAATATTGCTCACCAATAAAGGCTAGGTTTTTGGTGAGAAATAAAGAAACAAAGAAAGATCATAAGGTCTTTTCTGAAATAAGAGTTTTGAAGGAATCAAGATCAACTATGAAGCATAATGTCTTCACTACTGATATATAAATTCCATAAAGATCTTGAGACCAAATTGAATACTCTTAAAGTAAGGCCTTGAAAATACGATGTTAACAAAATTTCCAGGGCCTTGCCTCCTTCATTGTCCTCAGTCAACCTTGTTCTTAAAACAAAAGGAGATTGAAGTATCTCTCATTTGAGTGACATGTACCACAAGCTCAAATCTTATAGTTTTGATGTAAACAGGTATATGCTCCTCAACCTTCTAGTTTAGGCTAATGCAGCATTTGTTATACTGCCATACTAACAATAACAATTGATACCGAGAGTAACCACTCTCCAAGCTACCTCTACTGTCTACAAGATACTCCTGGAAATAGAGAAGCTTCTTCTAGTCATGGAAGTGTGGTTGATGATGTTATTCATTCCTTCCTTGCTGAAAGCGAACCAAAACAACAATTGGTATATGAAGATCTTAAACAAATTGAGAAGCTGGACTTGGAGGAATTAGACTTGAAATGTCGAGTGGCCATTCTGACTATTAGAGTACAAAGTTTGAGAAAAGGCAGGAAGAAAAGATTAAAAGTTTCAATGGACAGGAAGCAGCTAGGTTTGACAAGAAGGTAGGTCAGTAGCTACAAATGTTCACAAAAGGGTCACTTTGCTAGGGAGTGCAGAGCAAAAGCTAGTCAAGACAACCAAAGGTACTCAGCATACAAGACTCAGAATGCAAGAAAGAAGACAGATGATTCTCAAGCTTTGATTTCAGTTGATACTTTAAACAATTGCAAGATCATTAAGGATGCTCATACTGATGAGGTGCTGTGAAGATATTTATGGAAAGATATCTGGTATGAAAGTGATCCAGATTCAAAAAGAAAAAGCAACATCAAATAAATGCCTGGATGGCTTACATCTACAACCAAAGTAGAGTACAAACCTTGTTCATTTGATTGTGAGCACAAATAAAAATGAGCTTAAAAAACTGTATCATAGAATAAGAGAAAAATTAGTAACATCTAGTGTTAGAATTAAATGCATATAAAAGTGGTGTTAAAACTCTAGAAGCTCAAATAAGGTGTCACCAAAAAGAAACAGTTGCTTATGAAGAAAGATCAAGATTATAAAATTTTGATTAGAAGACAAGTCTAATTTGCTCGCATATCATGTAAAAAACTAGTTGTCTAATGCAGCATCAATGAAAAACAAGCTTAATCAGGCAAAATTGGGATAATGAGATTGCTAACACTGCTAACTGGTACAGTCTCTAAAAATCTAGTTTTAAAACTGATAGAATAGCTCAATAAGTGTCAAAGACAAAGATAGGTCTAGGTATGGTTCTTATGACACGAATTATATATTACAATTTAACCAAGCATTTTTGACTCTACTAGAATCCTGAGATTGGCATGAAAAACCTTTGTATAGTTGTTAACAAACCAAAGAGGGTGATATTGCTGGAGTTCCCCCATCAATGATCAAGTGAACTACATGCCAACTCCTATACAGTGTTACAGATTGATGGAATCACAGTTTTTCATATTGGTACAAAAACAAACAAACAACAGTGAAAACTTCATCTGAAAATGTTTGAAACCTGTTGAGACTAATAGGGAAAGAGACTAATAAACTCTGAAAACAACAACTTGTTCATGGAGAATCAATTTCAAGTGTTTCGAACCCTTGATCTGATCTGAGACTGTTGTTGAGTCTGAACCCAATTGTTAAGTCTAAGTCCCTAGACTGATGCCCTATTATAGAAGAATTGATAGTGATAATGAATAGTTGTTACTCCTGGTAGAGCAAATGAAAACCTAGTCAGTGTTCGTACAATAAGTCTGCTAATTTATCAACACTCCAAGGATATGGGTTAACAAACATGAATCAAGAAGACATATGGGCAAACAGTGGGTGAGGGATATTGCTTTTCCAAAGAAAGCTATGTTTGTGTGTGGAAGCTTTTTCACCATCTTATAAAAAGGACTGTGACTTCCAAGAAAAGAGAATGGCCCAAAACACGCAATGGCCAAACAAATGAAAGACAGATGGGAATGGGTAACTTTAATAGCAAATGGGATAAAATGACAATTTGGGAAAATACTCAACGAGTGGATCCATCAAATAAAATTGTTCCTCGTCGCAGTACTACTTCAGACCGTGGTATAAGTCGACCTTAGTTCTAATATACTGCGAACCAAACATTGGTCCTACACCAGTTCCTACTGGTAGAACAAAATTTGTCTAAACCGTTACTACTGTAGTATAAAATTTGCCTACTCCATTAACTAACTGTAAAGCAGTTCCTGCTGGCGTAGACTAATACTACCCAAATCCTAGTTACTTCGTGTATAACAAAACGACTAGTATGAACCTTTTCCAAGTGGTTCAACCCTATTAGACCAAATACCATCTGCCTCACCTAGTGAAAAAGGCCTTAACATAGAAGCATCACCACCAAAAACGATATTTTTCATACTTTGGGTGGGATAAGTGAAAACAGCTATGAAGAGACCAACAGCAGTTGTTTTCTTGGTCAACCTCTAGGTATGTTTGGAAACAGATACCCAAGAACAAAGGAAGATGCCAATAATAAGAATTAGGTTTCACTCAAAAGATCCACTAGGGCATGAACCCAAGCCAGTAATGGCCTGGGGTCCCAGTGAGAAACTAACCTTTCTCAATTTGTCTCATGCAAGGACAACCCACACAATTGACTGAGGACTTAGGAATTTTTGAGATTAGTGGTTGTTCTAGAATGCATGACTGGAAAACAGGAGCACAGGTTTGTGAGAACTTTAAAGAATTCAAAGTAGAAATGTGACCTTTTGGTAGGATGAGAAGAAAGATTACTGTAAAGTTACAAATAGAACACAAACTAGATTTTGAAAATGTCTTTATGTGAAAAGAACTACAGCATTTTAATCACATTTCAGTATTCGAAAAATTTAATAATAAAGAAACATGGATTCTTCTACTGAGACTGAATGCCCTGTGCTGACTAATACTACAAGTTACCTTGATGAAAGCTCAAGTACTGACTTAAAAGTCCCAAGAAAGCACAATCTATACACTATCAAATTTATATTAACTTGCACCTCAGGAGATTTGGCTTGTTTGCTTGCTAAAGCCACATTGGATGAATCTACGCAATGGCATAGGAGACTTGGTCATGTTAATTTTAATAATATGAACAAATTGGTTAAAGGATAAATTTGGTTAGAGGTTACCCTCCAAAACTTTTTCAAAAAGACCAAACTTGTATGCCTGCAACAAAGGCAAGCAAACACAGGTTTACCTAAAAGGACAATAACTGCTGTGAGCTCTGTTAGTGAGCCCTTACAGATGCTTCACAAATGGATTTATTATTGACCCTATCATAAGGAAGTATTATCCCATAAATTTTTAATGCCTTGTCCATCAAAATTACATTTTAGCAGGTTTAGTTGGTGTTCTTTCCTAGCTAAAAAGGATGAAACGGTTGGTATACATAAGGAGATTTATCAAACTAGATTAAAACCAATTAAACAAGAAAGGTTAAATGTATAGAGTGATACGGGACGAGGTTTCCCAAGAATAGGGATTTAATGAATTTTTTGTGGGTCAAAGGTGTATTAAGAGGGATTATAGTAATGCCCCGAACTCCACAACAAAATAGAGTTTCAGAAAGAAGAATAGAACCCTCATATGAGGAGCTACAGGACAATGGTAGCAGATTCTGTATCTTCCTACCATGTTTTGATGGATTAAGCAGTTGCTACTCAGCTTGATATGTTTTAAACAGGGTTTGGTGACCAACCCCTAACAACCCCCATAAACAAACTCCATATGAACTGCTATAATATACTGCTTAAATTAAAACTCTAATTAAAGTTGTGTGGGTGTCTGTGTAATGGTTCCAACTAATCAGTATATATAAAACCTTTTTGGGTGTTCATGTCACTATTCTCAATACCATTGACTAGCTTGGCCAAATTGAATGGTGAAATCAGATTAAAGGTGTAAATAGTTGGTATCCTCGTTGGGACATACGACCCGGGAATATCTCTTCCGGAATCTTTTTATCATTGATTCTCATGTATACTATCCCACGAATACATTTGATAGACGACCATGTTCATATGAGCAGCAAACGCTAGAAAAATTCGTATAGCCTCTAATCTTGCAACCAGAGCGAAGGACTCTTCAAAATCAATTCCCTCTTCTTGACGATAACCACGAGCGCCCAACCGAGCCTTTTTTTTCAGAATACCTCCTAACTCATCAAGCTTAACCTTATAGATCCACTTAAGAGTGATGACAAATGCTTTATCAGGAGGAGGAACAAGTTCCCAAACTTCAAGACGTTCAAATTCATAAAGTTCCTCTTGCATAGCTTCAATCCAACATGCTTGAGTTAATGCGTCTTTGTAGTTCTTAGGTTCGACTGATGTTAGAAAGGAATCATAGTAGCAGAATAAGGCTTGTTCATGGAGTTGTAGTCGAGTAGAAACTGATCTGTCGAGATTACCGATTATATTCTCAAGTGGATGATCCTTAGTCCATTTATTATTGTGTTCAGAAACTTGGTGATCAGGAGGCACAATTATATGAATAACATCTGATGATGAGGATTGATCAGAAGCAACTTCTGGAATTGGAATACCAAAGTACGGATCATGACCCATATGTGCAACTTTAATATCATGATTATCTTCTTCAACATTATGAGAAATGATAGGAGTTTGACTTTTGGTGCTTGTAAATCAACATAAGGTGGGGGATTAAGTGACTCATCAAACATTAGTTGAAACAACAAATCCTAGTCAGATCTCGAAGGTGGTACAAATGGTGTTGAAGGAGGAGGGTTTGGCACGAGTCCTGAACTGATTGTTACAGGAGTCATATCATGAAGAGCGGGTCCTGAACTGCTGTGTTCAGAAGCCATCGCGGTCAGCTCATCAAAGTCAACATGAATGGTTTCAATTATTCGTCTGGTACGTCTGTTGTAAATCTGGAATGCTTTCTTCGTGGGTGCATAGCCAATGAAAATACCAATGTCAGCCTTTGGTTGTAACTTGCCTAAATTCTCGCAATCATTCGTTGGGTAGCAGAGTGCACCAAACACATGAAGATATGATAGATCAGGAGGTTTGTCGTGTAAAAGCTCGTATGGTGTTTTACCGTGACGACGACGTATCATGGAACGATTTTGGGTATAACAGGCTGTGGCAACCGCTTCGGCCCATAGAAATAAAGGAGCTTTTGCATAAATTAACATAGTGCGGGCTGCTTCAATTAGCGTACGATTTCGTCTTTCAACAACACCGTTTTGCTGTGGAGAGCGTGCAACTGATGTTTCATGAGAGATGCCAACCTTCTCATAATATTCACGCAATGTCTGATTAACAAACTCAGTTCCATTATCTGTTCTGATGCGACGGACGGTTTCCTTAAGCCGTACTTGGATCATCTTCAAAAAGTTGATAATAAAAGCTGGAGCCTCATCTTTTGATCGCAAACATTTTACCCATGTAAATCGAGAGTAGTCGTCGACAATAACGAGGATGTACTTCTTTCCATTGACACTCGCGACACGCATTGGCCCACACAGATCCATATGCAACAGATAGAGTTTTTCTTGATTGGTGTCCTCAGATTTGGGTTTGTGGGGTTTCTTTGAACTTTTGCCTAATGCACATGCAGAACATAAGTGATCCTTTTCAAACTTGAGCTTAGGGAGACCTCGGACAAGTCCATGTCTTGCAAGATGATTAATAGCACCAAAGTTCAAGTGAGATAGACGACGATGCCATAACCAAGACTTGGTTTTAGAGCATTGGCCCACATAGATCCATATGCAATAGATAGAGTTTTTCTTGATTGGTGTCCTTAAATTTGGGTTTATGGGGTTTCTTTGAACTTTTGCCTAATGCACATGCAGAACATAAGTGATCCTTTTCAAATTTGAGCTTAGGGAGACCTCGTACAAGTCCATGTCGTGCAAGATGATTAATAGCACCAAAGTTCAAGTGTGATGAGACACTATGCCATAACCAGGACTTGGGTTTTAGAACGCCTTTTGTGACCATAGACAATGGAGAGGATGCCATCATATTTCCCAGTGAGAGTGTATAAAGATTATCCCCTCGAGATCCCATCAATAAATCAACACCTTCGAATTGCGAATGAAGCATGTTTGTTGAACAAAAACCACATCGAGATTTGAATCACAGAATTATCCACAGAAAATATGATTATGCCCAATCCTTCATGTGAATAACCCTTAAATAGTAACATTTCCCAATCCGATAGTCCTCCATAACCTATTATCTTTGCAACTTGTTCATTCCGAATTTGACTTTACACAAGAATTTACTGATGAAATTGTTAGTTGAGAAGCGATTCCTCCGGTCATGTGCTTCCGAACCAACCGATTCCAAATACCAGAGGATGATTTGGGACATACCCCTGCATTCCATAAGAGAAGTAGATGGAAATAGTGGTTTTATGGAATCCCCATGATTTACAGGGTTCCTGTTTGTTAGCAGACATTAGTTTTATAACCTTAGTATTTGCTAACGGACTCATATTCTTATTCTTCCTAGGTTTCCTTAAGTATACCAATTTTAACCAACAGTTTGGTGATTCAGAGTCTAGAACTAATGGTTTGGAACTTCATTAGTAGGGTAATCCTTGTTTAAATTATAACAAGTCATATTGTTAGACATTGTACGACATTATTAATCCACCAATTTATTTTTAGGGATTTCACCGCGGTTGCTTTTAAATCGTAATCGTTAAGCTAAATCGCGTAAACTAAAAATGATCATTCAATGTAAACGGGCATTAAACAATTAAATTTTATATTAAAGAAAGTGTTAAATGATTATTAAAATAATTCAAATCAAACCCTACAACGTACAAGTTATACATTTTTCTAAGTCTATACTACATTATACTTCATATAATGCAAGTATACATTATATAAAAGACTAAAAGCATATCCTAACTTATACACATATATAATTTCGTGTATAATGACTAGGAAAGCCAAGATGAGACCAAGAACCATCACAAATATCTTCATAAAAGATCTAGCATGCCACTTGATCTCATGACTAGCCATTCTTATCAAGATAAGCTTCAACTTTCTTTCCAAGACTTTCCACCTTGCATACTTCCACTAGACATCAAATATCTTCAAAATATCTTCCAAGTAGTATATATATGCATGCATATGTGAGCTAGGGACTTATATACTTTCCATTTCATTACAAAGAAATCACAAACTCTCTCTTCCTCCTCTCATAAACCCACGGCATCAAACACCCTCCAAACACAATCCATAGTTTGATTTTCTTTCACCATATTAGTGTTTACATATCATACTTAAGGTATTCTAAGAAGAATTGAAGGGTTGGTTAAGCTTTGAAAGGGTTTTAACAAGATATTGCAAGATTAGGGTTTTTGGTTGAAATTAGGGTTTTCACCTTATATTTTCAAGCCAAGGTTGTTAATCACAAGGGTGTGATTGGTTTTCTTTTCTCTACTCATCCACACAAGGTTATATATAAAGCTTAATCATTTCATAACTAAGATTTTATGTGTTCATATGTTATATTTAGCTAAATCACCATCTAGGATACTTTTGAATATGTAAAATGAATATTTACTTATGATTAATGTTTTATGAACTTATTTACATGTCACATGGATGCTAATATGATGTTAAAAGGGATGTATAAGTGTTTTAACATGTTGTTTAAGTATAAACATGTTTATGAGCAAATTAGGGTTTCTAAAGTTAACTTATGAGTTACAAGTGAAAATGGTAGTTAAACTTGTTATCTTGAACACACTTGAGTAAAGTATGATCTAATGGACTTTATATATGTAAAACATAAGATAGAAATGTTGTGAAGTAGTTGTAATAAGGTGTTGAAGCTTAATGGTACAAAAATCAAGCTTAAAACATGTCTAAATCACAAAACCTCAAACTTTCTGTTTTGGTTCGATTTTGGAAGCACCCATATTATGTTTTATAAAGATAGTACATCTCATAAGGATTCCAAAATGATAAGAAACTCAAAAATGATAAGAAATCAAAAATCCGATTTTATGAACGAAGAAGATACGCTAGTTACGAGGTTTTACGACGCTATATATCTTTATAAAACAAAATTTTATAAAAGTTACTTTTCATGGCAGAAACTTATACTTGTAAACATCAATTAATATGATAATGCTTTCAATTTACGAGAACGTGTTCGAAAGAATTTTTTTTTTTTTTTCCCTAAATAAACCGGAGCTTAACGAATAAGATTACGGCTTAAAACGGGTTTTACGTTAATTAAAAGTATAAAAATGATTTTATAGCTGTTATGAACAGTAAAACACTATTCATCGCAGAATCTCAAAATCCTAAGAATGTGATTTTATGATCACTCGTCTTAATACGAAAGCTATTCCTAGTGGGCGTAAGATACGCAAGAAACGAGCTTTAAAACGACAAAGTTATGTTCATTTTTAACATAAAGGCGTAATTATAAATATTTTTACTTTATAATTACGATTTCACTTAAACAAATAGATGGTGATATAGCTATATAGATTATATATGTTATTAGTTATCAAAGTGCTATATTACTAGGGAATTTCATAATGAGGCTTCTTCGGATGGCGTATTGACGAGTTGTTGGATTTACGATTTAAAGTGTCCTATTCTGTACGTTTGTCTTGACTCTTAAATTATGAATGGCTTCCGAACGATAGTACGATTGACAACTATATAAGATTATATACGTTGTTGTTTAGTCAACGTACTTGATTCTGGAATGTCGACCTATATTAACTAGGTTGCATTCGAGCGTTAGCGTGACGCGTTTTTACTTAGGATATTTTGTTATCAGTTTACTCACTCAAGGTGAGTTCATAGCCCCATGTTTTACAATTATTAGGGGTGAGAAACATATGCATGTTTTACAAATTGGACGCAAGTGTACATTTTATCATGATTACGTTTTGCCTAAGTAGCGATAACCCACTATGCCCATGAATCATGAACTGTCAATTACTGGAATGTGAGCGCGAATGATTATAGATAGATCTATTTAGGATTGACCTCCCCGTTCGGGTGACTAGCTATCACTGGAAATGAACGTATATCATGTCGGATACTGGATGTTACGGGTTGAACATCATCACGGGCAATGTAGGCAATATTTATATATTGTATTCAATTATGTCGAGCTTCGGTGTCATGAGCTTAGGTAAACGTAATTACATTTTGTGATGTCTGCATCTGTTGCATTATCACTGGGAAAGTCTTGCGGTCCTGCATATACATTTACATAAACCTATGAAATTCACCAACTTTATGTTGACGTTTTTAAATGCAATGTTTTTCAGGAGGTCATTAAGCACAAGGTACGAAGGATACATTGGTGGTTATATTATGAAGTCATGCATTAAAGATTTAGTCGCATTACATTTTATGTATCTGTTATGGGCTGGAAATCTTTGTAATAATAGCAAGTAAACAAGTAAAGCTTCGGGCTTTTGTAACACATACTTTATTAAATCCAATGTATCAGTTTAAATGACTCTTTGGTCGTTCTTATATTATCTTGTGTTATTGATCTGAGAAGTAACACGCCCCGGACCCTTATTCCGCTGCGACCCAATTTGGGGGTGTTACAGGTTGTATGTCATATTTTTCTTCCTTGCTACATGTTAGAAATATTTGTATTGTTCTAACCCATTTTGTAGCCAAGAAACCATAGCTCGATTCCTTGGTGCCCTCGAACGAGGGGGAGCACACACATCAAGGGGGAGCATTTATTCTGTCGATTTTACTAGCAATCCTCGACGATGCCTTTTTGATTCTACAAAAAGGGGGAGAAATGACATAAAACTCACTAAATACTTGTTTAAAAATAATTTTACATTTAATGAGTTTAAATTTTGTAATCATCAAAAAGGGGGAGATTGTTGATTAAATATAATGCCTAAAAACATTAATAATATTTTTTCACATCTTTACGTTTTGATAATCACAAAATATAAAAACGTTCAACGTAAAATTAAACGTAAACAAGTATTTAGTAGTAAATATTCATTTCAAAATTATATCACTTCAAGGTATGAATAAACAAATGCTTGATGCATTTTATGATCAAAGGAAATTTTTATTCAACCTCAAACTTTTATAAAATGTTGTAAACATGTTTATAAACTTACAAAACATTTTCTACATTTAAAAGAAATGTTTTATTCAAAATAAATATTTTGAATTTCAAATTTTCGAACCTAAAATGGCTAGAAATGGTCCAGTAAACACCTCCCCTAAATAGGACAAAAAGGAGCGTCTGAATAAGGGGTGGCCCCCTTAATTACATGGGCGGCCCCCTTAATTTTAAGGGGTCCGGCACCCTATTTAAGGGGGCCGGCCATAGACTCCGCTCCTTCTTTTTTGTCCTATAAATACTGGACTATTCCCCAACATTTTTCTCACCTTTTGCACTCATTCTTTCTGCTCAAAACAGCCCACTTATCCTCTCTAAAATCATTTGATCATTTAATCATAAAGCTTTGTTTCTAAGTGATCCAAGCTATATTCCTCAAGTACAAAAGAAGAATACTTCCATCATCAAGTGAAGAAGTATTACACCTTAGTGTGCATAGCAATCTTGTTGTATTCATATCACATATTTGTAAATCAATTGTATATCTTGTAGTTGTGTGTAGTAGCTTGATCTTGGTGATCTTTGTAAGTATAATTAGATCGTGGTGATCTTAATAAGTAGTGTTAGATAGTTGTGATACAAGTAGTATGGGGAAGTGAAGTTGTGAAGTTGTGAAGAAGTCGTGAAGTTGTAAAAAAGTCGTGAAGTTGTGAAGAAGTCGTGAAGTTGTAAAGTTGTGAAGAAGTCGTGAAGTTGTGAAGTCGTGAAGTTGTGTTGTGATAGATTGTTCTAGCTAAAGATTAGAACTCGACATCTATCTTAGTGTCAGAAATTGATAAGGCAAAATATAAAAACGTTTTTGGTGCTCGGGTTTTCTCCGCCTAAAGGAGCTTGTTGACATAGTGAAGAAAACTCTCGAGTTTGGTGCTCGGGGAGTGGAGTAGGGCGAAGAGGTGCTTCGTTACCGAACCACTATAAATCCTCGCGTTGTGGTTTGATTGTTCTTACTTTTATCTCTTGTCTTACTTTATATATTTACGTTGTTCATATTGTGCAAGCCAGTGAATTCACATAAGGTTCGAAGCTAAGTATTAGAATCTCATTCATAAAACTTAAATTTAAAAAAGCGGTAACTATTCAACCTCCTCCTTCTGTTTTCCAACAAAATATGTGTCATTAGTGGGAGGACGAGATTGACTAGGATGCTGAAACAATAATCAAGCAAAACGGTCCTTTGTTAAGGCTGAAGTTTCTCAAAAACGAATGAACTGGTTTGAAAAAGAATTTAAGATGTTTATAATAAACTTTTAAACAGATTTTTAAAAACTTGAAAAACATTGTATTTCACTTGAAATTTCAATGCAACAAAAGGAAGAAAGTTTTCAATGTAACAAACCATGTAAAAACCAAGATGCTCCTGTGTTTTGTGAATTTTTCAAGATAAATGATTTGAAAGCTCAGCTACAGGCCAAAACCACACTAATTTGCAACTTGAAGAATCAAATCAAAAGTGTGAAGGAAGCAAGTAATGAAGCCAAGGTTTAAAACAATGACATTGTGTTTTTAAAAACAATAAACTTTGAATTAGAAAGTAGTGTGGCTAAATTACTTGCAGAGAATGAGAAGTTAAATAAGGAAAATGAGCATTTAACACAGACTTACAAAGAACTTTATGATTCTATCAAAAAGACACGAATACAGACGAAAGATCATAATGACTGCATATTGATTGCTTCAAGTAAATAGTATGATGTTGAAAATGCTGATTTAAAAAGCTCAGATTCAGGAAAAGGTTTTTGCGAATGTAGCATTGAAAAAGAAATTAAGAAAGTTAAAAGGAAATAGCGTGGATACTAAGTTTGCAAAACCATCAATATTGGGGAAACCGGTTTTACAACCACCCAGAAACCAATCAGTTGTTAGACAACCGAATGCATTTAAATCTGAAAGACCTAACTTTTTAAAACCATGGTTTGCCTCCTAAGTTGATGTGAATAACGTTTTGTCAAAACCAGTCACTCCTCATTATTTGCTTAAAGTTCGAGAATGTGTGCTTGCAAAACCTCATGACGTGATAGCACCTGGCTCATCTAGGAATAGTCAAGAAGAATCATACGGTTCAAATGATATGGCTTATAATCACTATCAAGAGGAAGCTAGGAAAAAGACACAAGAAAGAAATAGGAATTCAAAACCTAGTGTGATGCATACTACTAGTCTACAATAACACTACTATGGTGAGCCAAACCAAATCTAGGAGCAACTATTCAAATATTAGGAGTTTGACCTGTATATAAGAGTAGATGTGGGAATGTAAAATGGTGGCGCTGTAGATCACTCTAGGAATTCTAGTTCTTTTTTTGACTCCAAACACTTTGTTTGCTCTACGTGTCATAAGTGTGTCTTTAATGCAAATCATGATAAATGTATAACAAAACTCCTGAAGAGGTGAATTCTCGTGCTAAGGTTCAATCCCCTAAGACTAGAAACAACAACAAACCGTTGAACCAAAGAGTCATACTCAGAAACTAGTAGGCAGATTTGCTATAGGACAAAGGTTTTCTCCCAAGAAGTCTTCCGCTGTGCATGAGAAACCAAATACTCCTAGTCTTGTTTAGGTGGGGAATACGACAGTAGAATTTTCAGATTGCTAGTCTTAGGTGGATACCTACAGGAAATAAATGTGCACCGATTACACAACCAAAAGTTGACAGTGAACCTCAAATGGTTCAAATGTTGTTAACACTAAACCCATATGAATGCGTTCAAACTCTTATTGGATGTGCATAGTACTCTTGTAATCTTTTAAAGGAATAGACTCAAGTTTGGTTGCCGAAAAAGACTCATATCTCATAAAAACCAGGTTGGTTCAGAGTTCAAATTATGCAATTAAACAATGATGTTCTGTTCACATTCAGTTCAGGCCTACTCTTCAATGACAAATGCGCATGCTGACAACACTTCAGGACCCGTTCCTTAAAAGAAAAGAAAGGTGTACGCTTCAGTGCGCTTTATCTTCAAAAGAAGAGAAACCTTCTTGTTTTTGACTATTCTCATCAACATTCTTTGTATTTTCCCATACTCATTCAGCAATTTAGTGGATCGACGTACATTAGCTTGTATTGTTATTTACTTGTTCAATCAAAAATGGCAACCTCATATGCAAATTTTGAGGGGGAGAAGTGTGAATTAACTACATGTTGATTGATGTTTGAAAAATGGTCATCTCATACGGCTCCCTACCACATCAGTTCAGGACCCGGACCTTAACTTTTGACTCCTAGAATAATCAGTTCAGGACTCGTACCACAATCTCCTTCTCTAACACCTAATGTTCCACCAATAAAGAATGACTGGGATTCGTTATTTTGCCCTATGTTTGATGAGTACTTTAATCCTTCACCAAGTGTTGTTTAACCTGTTCTTGTAGCTAGTGTTCAAGAACCTGTTGTTTAAACTGGTACACCTTCATCAACGAGAATTGATCAAGATACACCTTCTACAAGTACCTCACAAACCACTCAAGAAGAACAATCTCATGTTATTCCTACTAGTATTGAAGAAGATAATCATGGTATTAAAGTTGCACACATGGATAATGATCTATAATTTGGTCCTCCAATTCCCGAATTGTTATCCCAACCAACATGCATTCAGTAAATCAACCACAAGAGCACATTGAAAAATGAACCAAGGATCATCCGCTTGACAAGATTATTGGTGATCCTTCCAGACCGGTATCCTCAAGACTCCAACTACAAACCGAAGCTCTGTTTGTATATGATGCTCTCTTAAGTTTACTCTTCAAGGTGATATACTGGAAGTTATAAAGATGCATTTCAAACCGAATTATTATTGGATTGATGCATGAAGAGCTCTATGAGTTAGAACATTTGGAGATTTGGAGGCTTGTACCTCATCCAGATCAAGTGATGATTTTTACCTTGAAGTGGATCTATAAGGTGAAATTAGATGAACTGGGAGGTGTTTTGAAAAACAAGGCAAATCAATGAGCAAAAGGAAAATGGAGTGGTTGAGCTTTACTTCATCGGTATAGAATTTCAGCTGGCAGATATCTTCTCTAGACCATTAGGACAAGAAAAACTTGAATTTCTCATGTAAAAGGTTGGAATGCAAAGCATGGGGGGGTCTCTTGGAAACGCTGCGAATAAAGCTGTTGCGAACGAAAATAAGGAAGAGTTATGGTGGTATCTCTTCTTGTATCCTAAGTAAAATATATAAAAACCTGATAAATCCACAAAAAGATTTTATTGTTATAAACTTTTCAAAAACAAAATACAAAAATATAAAATCAGAAAATACCAAAAATATGTTTTTCATGACATGTCTTCTGGCATCGATAATATTTACGGATCTAGAAATGTCATTCAATAATGGCACGGGTCTTTAAATGAAGTTCGACCAGAAGTTCAAACAGTTTTCTTTTAAAACATGTCTATATGGCTTGCTATTATTTCTGATATGCAACCCGATTTTCAAAATGAGGAAAGCTCGTCGCCAAAAGACGGTTGTTCCTAACAACGGGTGATTAAGTTCTCCCATGCATGGATTACTTTATATCCATGCAACTCCGATCTAATGTACTCTTCAGTGCATTATTTCTTGATACAAAAGAGAAGTCTTCCTTTTTAACCAAATGATTTTTCGTCTATGATTCTTCTGAAAATTATTTGTGTTACACGTGGTGAAAAAGGTGTTGTCTTTCAAAAACCAAAATCAATCATCTCAGTTTCTCATCAGAAAAAGATTTTAAAAGAATTTTCTATCACTCAAACAATGTCTACAGCTCTTAATAGAAATAAATGGGGAATTATTTGAGGGGGGAGAAATGTGCTAATAATTCTTTGCAAATTGATTTTTCAATCATGGACAGTAAGACAAAAAAAAGGTTTGACTGCTAACGGTTCATGATTTAAAAAGAGAAGTTATTGTATTTTAACTATGTAAAGCTTTAGATGTTACTTGTTTCATCCATTAAGGTTTAGAATGCAACATATGGTAATTAGGAACTTACGCCTTTTGACTTGCAAACTGGCGGATATCTTCACTAAGGCACTGCCCATAGAGAGATTCGAATTCATTCTCCCTCGGCTTGGCATGAAGTGTATGAAGCCTGAGACACTTAAACGTCTTCAAGATGAAAAGGATGAGTAATGGATTTGCTTTACGTATCCTATGTAAATATGTAAATAGTTTAAATCTAAAAACAAAATACAAAAATATAAAACCATAAAAATACCAAAAATAGTTTTCTCGACATGTCTTCCATTTATCGATAACATTTACGGACCTAGAAATGTCATTTAATAATGACACGGGTCTTTAAATGAAGCTCGAACGGAAGTTCAAACGTTTCAAAACATGTCTTAATGGCTTGTTATTATTTCCGATATGCAACCCGTTCTTTAAAATGAGGAAAACATGTCGCCAAAAAGACGGCTGTTCCTAACAACGGGTGATTAACTTCCCCCGGGCATGTATTACTTTATATCTGTGCACCCTCGATCTAATATACGTTTTAGTGCATTATTTCTTGATAAAGAAGAGAAGTCTTCTTTTTAACCAAATAATTTTTCTTCTATGATTCTTCAAAAAATATTTGTGTTAGCCATGGTGGTAAAAAGTTGTATTTACAATGGATCAGTGTTTTAAGGAATTTCACAAAAAAGATTTAAAAGCTAATTCAACCACTCAAACTATGACTACAGCTCTTTAAATAGAACATGGGTCATTACTTGAGGGGGAGAACGTGTCATCAAATAATCTTTTAAAACAGTCTTTCAAAATAAGTCAAGGTATACACGGATAAAGTTTTTGATAATGACGGATCACATTTTCCAGGGGAGTTAATTTATATTAACTACAAGGGCTTTAGATGTCATTTGTTTAAAACTTTGTGGACTTATTTGCAATTTGAGACTTAGTGAATTCAGGCTTTAAACTACAAACGACCAATATTGACAACACCTCATAGTTTGTAAAAAGGCTTAGGAATGTTTGGATATAATCACATTCTTTTAAAAGCCTTGAAGTAATTCTGATTCAATTAATGCTCCCTTAAACGGTCAAACACTATGCTTATTCTTAAAAAAGGAGTAGAAATATTTGATAAAAGAGGTACACATAGGTATGATGATACCTTTAGATAGTCATTATCTTGCAGGAAGAAATGTTTACATCCGAGACTTAGTTGACTTAGGTATTGTCATTTCGGCTATTTAGAGGGAATAATTGTGACATCCGAGACTTAGCTAACCTTGGTGTTTCAATTTATATCATTACTATCTTGTAAGAAGAAATACGCTCATCAGGGACTTAATTGACTTTGGTGTTACGGTTTCGAAATCTTCGTGTACTTTGGATATTTGGGCTTTATACATCAAGTCTTCTCAGTGCGACATGCAAGAAAGATTTGAATCTACTCAAGAAAGGATTGTTGGTTCGGGGGAAGCTATGACAACTTCCATCTGGAGAGTATCGAGACGGACTACAAATTGCTAACATAGACAAAATGACTGTGTTACTTTTGGTTTGAACATTTCAGGTCTCGTCTCATACATAATCTTGTACATCAATAAGTAGTGTGGTAATCAGTGTTATGTGTCATTTTATGAATTTTTCATGAGTTTCTCGTTAAACTCCAAATCATTTATAAACTCATCATAACTGACACTAACAGAATCCCTCATAAATTGAGGGGGAGCATTAAGATGTTCCAATATCGGCTTGTATTTAATCAGACCACATTTTCTCCTAAATTTTCTAACATATTTAAATCAATTAAGATCCTAAATCTCAAAGGGTTTGAAATTTTTGATCAGGGGAGAGAATGTGATTTAAATATTAAATCTGATAAAAATGTGATCTATTAAGACTCAAGCAGGTACTCCTCCCTCCATGTGCCAAACAATTTCGAAAATCGACGCACTTGTTGAGGGGGAGCGTTTCTAAATAATCAAAACAATCGAGGTACAATGGCTTTGATATCTATATCACAAGTACCTTGGTTGATTTTCAATTGGTTTTAAGGCGAAGAGAACAGTACCAAAAGACCGACCCTGCACTTACTTTATCGGAGTTATAAGGATGGTATGGTTAGGTACATGTTCCCATGATCCCGCCAGAGCCGGAGGGATCTACCCAGGGACAATCCACTAGTTAGTGTAGAAGTCCTTAGGTATGATTACAAAAGGAGTAATGTGAGAATAAGGGAATAGTGCGGACTGAGATGGAGCTAGTACTGGAACATACCCAACAAGGTACTAGTAATGAAGTCTCGGTAAGCACTGAAGGGGTTGAAGAATGAAAAAGAAATGTTAAGATAAAGGGTGAAAAGAAAGCAGCCCTCCTTAAACATTAGGCAGAAACCGGGTCACTACATATGCTGTCAGAATCACATGGTTGATTGCTGACATTAAAGACAAGTATCATGGACCCAGTGATACGCTGCACAACCCTCCCTAGCCACTCAAGATCCCTCAAAGGATTCTTGTTTCATTTCTCACGGAGATCAATACAGTAATATGTCAAGTCTTAGTTTGATTGGATATGTTTTGTCATAATGAAATATCACTTTGATTATATTTATTATGGAAATATTATATCACTGTTCGGGCCATCATAATTCAGAGGTCATGTAGTAAACGTTTGAGGAGCAAGAACACTTTAAATCGTAAATCCAGCAAACTCGTCAAAACGTATACCCAAATGAAACCCCTTACATGAAGCTCCCTAGTAATGTGATACATTATAGTTTTAAGTTTCTTCAAAAGCTAGAATAATTTATATATTTTTATAATTAACATAAAAATATATATTTTATAAGTTTGCAAAAATAGGTAATTATCCCCTGGTTTATAAACTTTTACAGTTAGTCCTTTATTTAAGGTTATATATAATTTAAAACTTTTAACTTTGAACTTGGTTAAAATAGGGTCCTTATAGTTTTTAACTATTAAAAAAATGACATTTTAACCCCTTTAGTTTTAAATTTCAGAATGTTAATGATTATATTACCATATGCATGGAAACTTTAGCAAAACAAGTCACAAAAGCCATGAAAGGTTATTTTAAGATTACAAATGATATTTGCAGGTTATAGCTTATTAGCATAAGCTAAAATAAGAAGTTTTAACATAACAAAAGTTTAGAAAAAGGATCCGGGTTAGGCTGAAAATCAAAAAACGGGTCGTTTTGATGGGTTTTTATCAAAATCAATGGGTGTTTGAGGATTCAAAGCTTCAAAAAGAGTTAATAATTATCTCAGAGTATTATGAAACATTATTGTTACATATAATAAGCTTTGGAACAGAGATCGTAGGCTTCACTTGAGCTAAAATGGTCGAAATGGGGGTTTCTCGGGTTCGTACGCGTAGTAATGACTTTAAGGGCTTTGTTTTTTTCTTGAGTCTTGGCTTTTATTATATGCTATAGGGAATTCTCTTGATCTTATATTGGGTATGGAAGGCTAGAATTCTTTGGAGGGTATGAGATAAGCTGTGTGGGAATGAAATGAAATGGGTGTATGTATCTTGTATTTATAGGCTCAAAACCCTTAGTTCTTAAGTTTTATTGTTATCTAAGGGATTGATAAGTGTCTAAGCTAAAGACGATGACTAATGGATGCTAGATGGTGGGTCTTATAAGCTAGAAACTAGATATGAAGTGTTGGAGGGGTGTTAGTGGCCACAGCAAGAAAAGGAAGACAAGGAGGTGATGGAGGTGATTTGTAACGTTATTGGACTTTGTTTTTCTTGATTGTGATGTCTAGAGGTGGATTAGGTGTTGCTTTGATTGAGGTGCTGGTTGCTAGCTTGGGTGTAAAATGGGTCAAAATGGAAAGAAAATGGTGTCGGGTTGGTTTTTCTTTCGGGTTAGGGTTTAGGGTTTTAAAATGTGGATTAGGGTTGGGATTAAGGGTAAATTAAGGTTTAGGATTAGTGTTAGGACTGAGATAGGGCTTAGGGATTAAGGTTTAGGGCTTTGTTTTAGGTTTAGGGTTTAGTTTTTAGTTGAAAGTGAAAAAATAGGGGTTTAGGGTTTTTTGTTTTATGATTTAGGGTTGTTTAAAAACATGCTTGGATTAGGGTTATGATTATGGATAGATTAGGGTTTAGGAGTCATGAATTAAGTACTTGTACCTTGTGTTAAAGTGGTGTAAAGTTTAAACATGGTTTAGAAGCTTAAATGACCTAATTAGGTTTTCAGGCATGATTAGCTTGTACATTATGCTTAAATGAGTTGTGCATTGACTTGGAGGTAAAATATGATTCAAATATTGTGCATTGTACACTTGTACATATGTTTGAAGGCTTACACATTCATTTTATATGCATACATTACATATATTTGTGGGGTTTTGATGCTAAACGTTAACGTTTAACTTGTTTTTAATTAAGTTTTGAAAAGTACGTTTAGATGGATAATGTATTTAGTAAATTTGATATTAGGGATATTACTTGAATATTAGGATGTTTAATGATATTAACATAGATATAGATGGCATTTGAATGAGGTTTGCGTGAGCTCTGTTTACTTTAGAGATGCAAGTTCGTTGCATTATGAGATAAAGCAAAATTTTCCCTATAAAAGGTGATATATTTTAATAGTGTATTATTACATTGCATTAATTTATTAGAGAGAAAATTAAATGATGAAAAATTACGGGTAGTTAATAAGTCTTTCCTCCCTTAAAAGAATCTGTCCCGAGATTTTAGTTGGATGCCGGAGTGATGTTTGAAAAACAGATGTGGATACTTGGCACGAATTTGATCTTCACGTTCCATGGTAAATTCTGGTCATCTTTTTGAGTTCCATCGTACTTTGATATAGGGGAATAAGTAGAGTTTGTTTTAGTTGCTTGATTCTCGATCATAATCTCATTGGTTCTTCCACAAAGTTTGAGTGTGTGTTATCGAGCGAAGCTCTTTCATGGAATGACAAGGGATTCGTCGATATGCATTTCTTTAGATTGAATACTGGAAGGTATGTGGGACTTTACTGAGCTCTTCAGGAAGCTCAAGTTTATATGCCACTGGACTAATCTATTTAAGGATTTTGAATGGTTTAATGTACCGGGGATTAAGCTTTCCTCGTTTTCCAAATCGGATGATTCCTTTACGAGGTGATACTTTCAACATAACATGATCTCCAACTTGAAATTCTAAAGGCTTCCTCTATATTGCATAACTTCTTGTCGATCTCTTTGCAGCTTGCATAGCGTTGTTAAATATTGCACTAATCTTCTAAGTGGTTTCATGGATTGTTCTTGGCTTCCTGTAAGTTGAACATTCAACTTCGGCTAGTGAAAATGGGTGATTGCACTTTTGACATAGAGAGCTTTCATACGGTGTGTTTGCCTTAAGACTGAGTATAATAATATTGTTGGAAGAGAATTCCACCAATGTAGTGTCCTCTTTCACATCCTTTTTACAAAGTCTATGACACAGGCTCGAAAGCATGTCTTCGAGTGTTTGGATGGTTCTTTCACTTTGTCCATCGGTTTCCGGGATGATTATGCATATCTTGTCTAATTAAGTACCAAGGCACTTAAGTAGTGATTTCAGAATTTCTGGATTGTGAAATATCTGGTTACGATCGAGATGATGGATATTGGCACACCATGCCGGGAGACTATTTCTTTGATGTACAACCTGGTAAGGGTTTCCATACTATCTGTCTCTCGGGTAGCTATGAAATGTGCGGATTTTGTAAGGCGATCGACAATGACCCAAATTATGTTATGTTCGTTTGATGTTTTAGGAAGTTGTGTAATGAAAAAGTTTTTATTTTTTCCCCCCTTTGTTTATTCTTTCTCAATTTCCACATAGGAATCTTTGGTTTTACTAGTAAGCCGGATGGCTTCTGACATTCTGCCTTAACTCTAGAATATGTCAAACATTTGCCAATATATTCTGCGATGATTGCCTTCATGTTAAGCCACCAATAGAGTTTCTTTAGATCCTCATACATTTTGTCAGAACATGGGTGAATGGAATACTTTGATTTATGAGATTCATGCATGATCAAGTCCATCAGATTACCAAAGAGTGGTAACCAGCTTCGGTTCTTGATACAACGGGTTCCATCAGGACATACTTCAAACACTTTGTCCTTCCTTTAAATTCTAGCTTTGTTTGTTTTTTCTTCCTTTAGTGCTTCTGTTTGAGTGCTTTGAGAATATGGTTGTTTTGGTTATGAACGGTATGATTTAATGCTCTTAACTTGGAGATGTTTGATTTCGTTTTCCTTTTGGCTTAAGGTATCTGCTATGAACATTTGCCTTTCTAGGGTGATAACGTATCTCATGATCTTAATCTGCAAAGCAATTCTAAACCAACGGCTGTTGTCTCATATTCAAATCTCTTTTGATCAAGGATGTGTGAAGACTTTATGATCAGTAAACACAGTACATTTTGGTGCCATTACATATAGTGTTCCAAATTTGAAGAGCGAACACTATGTCCTAAATTCGAGATCAAGTGGTATAGTTTTTTTTTTATTAGGCTTAAGTTGTCAGGATGCATATGCAATAACCTTCTCTCTTTGCATTAACACTGCTCCCAGACCTTGATGGGATGCATCACAGTAAACAACAAAATCGTCATTTCCTTCTGGTAATGCTAAGATTGGAGCTTCACATAGCTTTTGTTTTAGCAGTTGAAAAGCCGATTCTTGGTCTTCGCCCCAGATATACTTCTTGTTTTTCTGGGTTAATTCAGTCAAAGACTTTGCAATCTTCGAAAAATCTTTGATAAATCTCCGATAATAGCCGGCAAGTCCTAAGAATTGACGAACTTCCGTGGGTGTAGTGGGAGATGCCCAGTTCTTAACTGCTTCAATCTTGGCGGGGTCAACATGAAGTCCTTGACTATCAATTAGGTGTCCAAGAAATTGCACGATACGAATCCAAAAATCACATTTGGAGAACTTGGCATACAACTTCTCTTTCTTGAGTAATTCTAGGATTATTCTCAGATGATTTGCGTGTTCTTCTTCATTACAAGAGTAGGAGTAGATGAGGAATATATCGATGAACACTATTACAAATTTATCCAAAGTATGGTTTACACAAAACGATCATGATCGATCCTATGATTACAGCTTAGGTGCATTAGTTAAACCAAATGGCATCACTTGAAATTCATAGTGTCCGTCTCTTGTTCTGAAAACAGTCTTAGGAATATATTTATCCCTCACTCTCAGATGATGATAACCTGATCTTAGGTCGACTTTTGAGTAGATACTCGAACCTTGAAGTTGGTCGAATAAGTCATCGATTTTGGGTAATGGGTAACGATTCTTTACAGTAAGTTTATTCAACTCCTGATAATCGATATACATTCTGAAGGATCCATCTTTCTTTTTAACAAATAAGTCAGGAGCTCCCCAGGGTGAAGTACTTGGTCGTATAAAACCTCGGTCTGACAATTCTTGATGTTGATTAGATAGTCCCTGCATTTCTGAAGGAGCTAATCTATGGGGTGCGCGGGCTACAGGCGTTGCTCCTAGAATTAGATCAATTTGGAATTCTACTTGGCGAATGGGAGGGAGGCCAGGTAGATCTTTAGGAAAAACTTCTGGGAATTCTCTGACTACTGGGATATCTTCCAGTCGTTTCTTGTCTGGCTTCTTTTTCATTACTTGGGCTACGAAAACTTGACATCCCCTGGATATATACCTTTCGGTTTTTATACAGGATATGAGATTTAGTCGAGTCTTACTTCGGTCACCTCGAATGATCAATGTTTCATCGTCAATTGGGATGTGGACAAATTTCTCATCACAGATGATTCTAGCATGATACTTGGATAACCAATCCATACCAATGACAACGTCGAAACTACCGAGTTTAATTGGCATGGGATTAATTTCGAAAGGTTGATTTAACAAAGTTAGGGTGCAACCCTGGATAACGGTGTTTGTGCTTACTAGGTTTCTGTCAGCCATTTCGATATCATAAAAGGTATCTATTGTAATAGGCGGGATATTTAGCATAGAGGCAAGAGATGTAGATATGAAGCTTTTATCGGCTCCGGAATCAAATAATACTCTCGCTAAATGCTGGTTTAGGAGAAACATACCCGTAACTACGTTCGGGTCTTGATGAGCTTTCCTATCCCTTAGCATGTAGGCTCTTCCCTGGGCATTGATGTTGGTCTTTCGGCACTGATTTGTATAATGCCCTTTTTCTCCACAGGCATGACAAATAACAGTCACTGGTAGTTGATTACTTCCAGTGGCTGGCCTCTTGTTTTGGCTGTTCTTGGTCAAATAGCCCACTTTGTTGCAAGTATTACACTTAACAGTACAAGGTCCGGTGTGATGGAGATCACATTTTCTACATAATGGGAGGTTTCCGCCATACCCATTGTCCTCAGCAGGAGTGGCAGAATATGCTTTGACCTTGATAATATGAATGTTGGATTTATTATGGTTATTCTATGTGTTGTTATTATGAATGTTGAGTAAATTAACATGTTTGGTTAAGTGCTATATGAATATTATGGATCAAACTTGACTTTTGAATAAACTTTTGATATGAATGATATAAGTTTGATACTTTTGAACTTG
>BQNB010019342.1:0-37407 GCA_026074375.1 Tanacetum coccineum | reverse complement strand
CTTATGGAAACCTAAATGTTTTGAAGGCCCATTAAATAAAAGTCATTCGAAGATGATTTGTAAAAAATGTTGTATGAATTACGAAACAATTTGGGACCAATGATGTAAACATTTATTTCGAATGAATGTATTTAAAAACGTCTCTTTTCGAGTCGTTCTTTATGCTTGAGTTGTTATATTATGACGTAGCACCCCGAATGACCCTTCCGCTGAGATATATGAAAATGGGGGTGTTACATAATGGATGGGTCGGTATTAACGGGAAAAATAATATTTTATTTAATGATATTAATGACTTTGAATGTCCGAACTTACTAAAAATGGGAACTTTCTAAAAAGAGAAACTTTACATAAATATATATATATATATATATATATATATGTATATATATATATGTATATATATATATATATATATATATGTATGTATATATATGTATATATATGTATATATATATGTGTGTATATATATACATATACATACATATACATATATATACATATACATATATATACATATACATATATATACATATACATATATATACATATACATATATATACATATACATATATATACATATACATATATATATATAGTTATAACGTCGGAAATAAGGTTAAGCATTTAGTTATTGGGGTGTCGGTGTTAATGGAAAAAGTAATATTTTTATTAGACAATATTAGCGTCTTCGAATATCCAGACTTTCTAAAAACTATGACTTTCTAAAAATGAAAACTTTTCAAAAAAGTAGCATAACTCAATTATGAGTGTGACTCTATTCTAGGATGTTTTAATAAGTAAATTTAGGACGCACATGTGGATTCTATGGGTACTTCTTCTGTATTTAATAAACTACAATCGATTATTTTTAAATCGTATTCTTATCCTTTGTGTGAGTTCAGATTAATGAAGGATTTATCTTTATTGTTGTTTCATCGTCGTGTTTCTTGGTTCCTGACACATTACACGTCATTCTGTTTCTAGTTACTTCATGTGATTTTGGAGAATCATACCGCCAAGAAGTCAACTTTGTTAGAAATATGGAAAAGTATTGGTCACTTCCAATATAAGTAGTCATAGCTCGTAGTAATTAGTAATGTTATGTTAGTAAGCTAACCGGGCTAAAGATACATAGTAAGCCCATAACACAAGCCCATAGCCGGTAATGCTAGGCATATATAAACCATCTCCACACATGGAGAGGGTGTTGGTTGTTCATTTTTCATATTACACTAATCTAATATTTCCTTTTTACTCTTTCTCTCTAAGTGTTCATCCAACCATCTATTTCCCTCTCTAAAACTCTAAGTGATTCCTATCATACATGTGGTGTTTGTGAAGGTTTTGTGTGCGTTTTTATACCCTTTTGTGCGTGAGTTTTGGTTCGAATCCATCAAAGAGTTTTCACTTTTTAAGGGTTTAAAAACCATAAAGCTTTTAACTTTCTTTCTTAGTTATCATAGTATAGACTAGAAGTACAAGAAAATCTTTCCAAAACCATTAAAAATATCATCTTTTTTAGTCTTTTTGGTTAAAAAGAGGGTTTTGTACCAAGAATCTTGATTTCAAAATTTTCGTATCAAAAACGTTAAAGTTTGTGTTTTTAAGGTTCTAATAGTCTTAGATAGGTAAGAAGTACAAGAAAAATAGGGTAAAAACGTCAAAAAGTTAGTTTTTTTAAGATTTTTGTTTTTTGAGTTTCGTAGTGTTTGGGGCGATTTATACGTGCTACATAGGCGAATTATACGTAGTTCCTTGTTAAGGCGATTTACATGTTTGTTCCATAGGCGATTTATACGTATTGTTAACACAGGCGATTTATACGTAACTTTGCATAGGTGATTTATACGTATTGTTACTATAGGCGATTTATACAAGTCCCTTTACAACAGGCGATTTATACGTATAGTTTGTTAAGGCGATTTATACAAGTCTCTTTACTACAGGCGATTTATACACACTCATTTTCAAGGGCGATTTATACGTGGTTTCTTTCCACGGGCGAATTATACATATTCATTTCCTTAAGGAGATTTATACATAATTTGCTTAGGTGAATTATACGTTTTGCTTGGGTGATCTATACACGTTTATTAGGTGAATTATACGGTTGTTCTTTGATTTGTAAAATCCTGTGAAAACTTAATTTCCCAGTTTTATCAAGAATTGTAAAATCCTGTGTATTCCAAAAGACTCAACTTCATTAATCAATACTCACTTTAACACAACAACCTCCAATCACTGTACGATCATCTTAATTTTATCACATTGAAATAGATTCAATTATTTCACTTGGACAAAAGAATACTCTTGCTGAGTATATGATACTCTTCGATGCTGAAAACCATCCACCTATGTTGGACAAAGACCTGTATGATTCTTAGAAAAGTCGAATGGAATTATACATGCAAAATAGAGAGCACGGAAGAATGATACTTGAATCAGTTGAACATGGTCCTCTCATTTGGCCTACGGTTGAAGAGAACGGTGTGATCAGAACAAAGAAATATGCTGAATTATCTGCTGCTGAGAAAATTCAAGCTGATTGTGATATGAAAGCTACCAATATCATTCTTCAAGGCCTTCCTGCTGATATCTATTCACTTGTGAATCATCACAGAGTTGCTAAAGATTTATGGGAGAGAGTTCAGTTACTGATGCAAGGTACCTCTTTGACAAAGCAGGAAAGAGAGTGTAAGCTGTATGATGCGTTTGATAAGTTTACTCACATCAAGGGGGAATCACTTCACACGTATTACTTGAGATTTACTCAGCTGATTAACGATATGAACATCTACAAAATGAAAATGGAGCAATTTCAAGTTAATACTAAGTTCTTAAACAGTCTTCCACCTGAATGGAGTAAGTTTGTGACTGATGTCAAGCTTGTTAAAGATTTGCATACCTCCAACTTTGATCAACTTCATGCATATCTTGAACAACATGAACTCCATGCAAATGAAGTTCGTATTATGCGTGAACGCAATCAAGATCCACTTGCATTCGTTGCAAATCAGCAGATGACACCACCTCACTTCAACACTTATCAGTCTTATCAGTCTTCTTACAACAATCCTCAACTTCAACAACAGTTTTCACCATCACAACATGGATCATTTCAACCCAATCAACATTACTCATCTCATTATCCATCACAAACTCAATTCAATCATTCATCCACTCCACCATCACATACATTTGAGTCTCAAATGAATCATCAAACCTCAATTGTTCCACAAGTTGCTTATCAATCACCTCAAGCTCCTACACAACTTATGACTAAGTCACCGTTTATAGACTCAGGTTTTACTGTTCCTGTGTTTTCTCCTAGAGATTATCCAATTGCTTGTCTCAATAAAGCAATGGCTTTTCTAACTGCTGTAGCTTCTTCAAGGTTCCCTTCTACCAATAATCAACTTAGAACTTCCTCTAATCCAAGAAACCAAGCCACTATTCAAGACGGCAGGGTTACACTGCAACAAGTTAAGGGGAGACAAGGGCAAAATTATTCTGGTACTACGTATAAGGGAAATGCTACTAGCTCAAGGGGAAATACTACAAGTGGACAAGAAAGAGTTATTAAATGCTACAACTGTCAAGGTGAAGGACATATGGCTAGGCAATGGTCCAATTTGTAAAACATGCATATGTTTCTCACCCCAAAAAAATTGAAATTTAATCTTTGTAAAATCATGGGGCTATAACTCACCTTGAGTGAGCGTAAAGGATAAACAAAATATCCCAAGTAAAAACGCGTCACGCTAACGCTCGAATGCAATCTAGTTAATATAGGTCGAATCAGTATTCAAGAACGTTGTCTAACAACAACTGTATATAATCCTATATAGTTATCATCGTACTATCGTTCGGGCTATCATAATTTAAGAGGTCATGACATGACGTACGAGGAGTTAGGACACTTTAAATCGTAAATCCAACAACTCGTCGATACGCCATCCGAAGAGGCCTCATTATGAAACTCCCTAGTATTATAGCACTTCGATAACTAATAACATATATAATCTATATAGCTATATCACCATCTATTTGTTTAAGTGAAATTGTAATTATAAAGTAAAAACGTTTATAATTACGCCTTTAGTAAAAATGACATAACTTTGTCGTTTTAAGCCCGTTTCTCGCGTTTCTTACGCCCACGCTTTCGTATTAAGACGAGTGATCATAAAATCACATTTTTAGGTTTTTGAGATTCTGTGATGAATAGTGTTTTACTGTTCATAACAGCTATAAAATCATTTTTATACTTTTAATTAACGTAAAACCCGTTTTAGCCGTATCTTATTCGTTATAGCTCCGTTTTTAGCGATTCTTTCGAACACGTTCTCGTAATTGAAAGTTTTATCATATTATTGATGTTTACAAAGTATAAGTTTCTGCCATGAATAGTAACTTTTTATAAAATTTGTTTTATAAAGTATTTAGCGTCGTAAACTCGTAACTAGTGTATCTTCTTCGTTATTAATCCGTTTTTCGAGTTTCTTATCATTTTGGAATCCTTATGAGATGTACTATCTTATAAAAATGATAACCCCACTGTTTGGATTTCGAATCCAAACAGCCCTTTATGTACCTTATATATACTTAATTATATATACTTTATATATATACTTTTCCATTACATATTTTACCACAAATCCTTTATAACTTATAATATACTTATGTCATATATATAATATAGTGTAAGATCCATAATTTTGTCCATTAGTCTAAGATCACAAGTTAATATCTTCACATAAAATCATAACTTTTCTTAATTAACTTTTAATCACTAGTTTACACTTAAACATTTTCCACTTAAACTAACATGTTAACATACTTATAATTTCATTATTCCATGATATTACTAATTACATATCATATGAAAAGGTGTAAAAAATCATAATCATAAGTAAGTTATCATTTTAACATGTTTAAAACCCTAATTTGGTGATTTAGTTATATAGAACATGTAAACATATAAAGATGATCAAAGTGAAGACATAAAGGTTTATATATAACCTTGTAGTGATGTATGATGATGATCAATTCAACCCAAACCCTTGGTTAGATCAAAAATCCAAGCTTGCAAGAAATGAAACCCTAGATTAGGTTTAAAAACCCTAATCTTTCTTCTTTGCTTTAACCCTTGCAAATGGTTATCCAACACTTCAAATCACCTTGAAGTATCTTAGATATGATGTGAGAGTACTTGTGTGATCTTAGAAAATCAAAGTATGGATTTGTTTAGATGGCTATTTTGAGCCGTGAGCTTAAGAGAGAAAGAGTTTTTGTGATTTTTGGTTAAGTATCTATGAAAGAAAGAGTGAATGCATGCTATTTATAGTGAAAATATCTAATTAACCTAACCATGATCACTTTCTAACCCTTGTGTAAGATCCCCTAGGTTAATAAGTCAAGTGGTTCATGGTGTAAGAGTTGGTTCCCTATGATCTTTCTTAACCTTGATATTTTGAGCAAGTTGATATAAAGTTGATAAATTCTTGGTCCTATCCTTGAAAATCCGGCCACATAGGCTCCCATGTGATGTTATATTGATTATTTTGTGTATTGGGTATAATCGTGGGTATTTGTTTAAGCGTAGTTAGGTTTTGGTGCTTCCGGGAATGCCGAAACGCATTTTATCGCGAAACGTAAAATTTTACGTAACCAACAAAAATAAGATGAACAAAGTTGATAATTATCCTCATAATAATCATTTAACACTTGCTTGATGTAAACGTTTAATCGTTTAATGCCCGTTTACATTGAATGATCATTTTTAGTTTACGCGATTTAGCTTAACGATTACGATTTAAGAGCAAACGCGTAAAACCCTAAAAATAAATTGTGAATTACATAATGTCGTACAATGACCTAAAACATGAGGTGTTATATGTAAACACTAAAAGGTATGTGTGTGTCTAGGCATCATCCCTAATAAAGGTGCCTAGGGTTTAGAATTAGTTTTGTAGTTGTACAACAGGAAGTAGATGCTAGCATAAGTGGTGTAGCCTCAAGAATCTTATGATTCCTGTTATAGTTTGTTGATGTAACCGTATTATCTTAATCAAATAATATTAGGGCTGGAATGTTTCGTAAAACCTTATTGAATATCTTGGTATTCTTTTGTTTTTTAAAATTATGGCATGTATTTATCTAGATCAAAGGTTAAACACCTGAGCTTAAACGATCAAAGAACCTATTACGTGTTTTAGGTTTCCACAGTTCACTAAAAAAATGCCTGATATCTCCGACGAGAGATAAGTACTCCGAACGGCATGTCAAAAAGCACTATGGATGAAACAAGATCTCATCGACTACGGCATACGCCTTGACGATGTTCCGATTATGTGCGACAATAAAGACGCTATCAACTTAAGTAAAACACAGCGTACAAATACTGAACAAACATATAGATTTGTCACACTTTCTATGCGGATAACGTCAAAAAAAAAAAAATCATTTCTCTCAAGGAAAGTTGCATCAGAAGATAATATAGCGATATATTTACTACGCCTTATAAAACGTGAAGTATTTACTTAGTTAAGGTGTAGGATTAGGAATGATGGTGGAACTTATCATGGATAGTGATCCCTCATCATTCCCTAAAATAATGTTAGCGGAAAATCCTAATGAAGTAATTATTCATTATTCAACAGATGATAATTCTCAATACTACGTTCCAAATTACAGAAAACTTTGATCGTGAAATAATCCGCGCTTAGAATTTTATAGATAAAGAAATTATCAATACATGACCATATTATTTTCAAAGTTACATGTATGGTTTATTACATGAAATTACAAAATGTTTGAAAGCAAAAAGGACCAAATCAGAATTACATTACATAGTGTTGACGATGTTTTTTTGAGTTAAATGGTTATAAATGACTGTGTTATTAGTAATGGTAATTATGCTAAAGATAACATACTCCTGTAGGATTACTACGTTTGGAATTCCATTGGCGAAATTCAGACAAGTACAGGTTCCACTCAAAACTTAGGACACGTCGACTCAAAATTATTATAACTATCCTAATAGTAAGGATAAAACACTCCAATGCTTAAAAACATCACCATATCTTAATTTGCTCAAAAATCAACTCTGTTTGTATTTTTGGAGACCTACGGACCACGGATCCACCGTATGAAGATCCATGCGTTATTTAGGTGGATCCGTGAGTCTCATATCGTGGGTAAATAATAGATTTTAAAACAAATTGGGACCACACCTATTATTATACAAACACACCCACGAACTCAACACCTAAAACCTCAAACATAATTAAACAAATCGGGCAATTAGGGCAAATAATCTACAAGATCATAACAAAGATCCAATCTATAACATTATTGTAAGTGATTTATTTATTTTCTTAATTTAGTTTTATGTCTAGGGTTTTGATTTTGCTTTAAATCAATAATTTGGGGATTTCAATTTTTATACTATTTTCGCACAATTAGAACTAAGATATAGGAATGTATAACTATTATGGCACTTAGAAAGCACAATTGAAGCGATTCGGAAAAAATCATTTTTTGCCAAAAACCCTAAGTTATGATTTTTGAAACTCCATTCTATGACCCGTTCAAATAAGGGTTGTTTAATACTTGATAATACAAGAAGAAAAAAAATTTTCTTGCTTTAGGTTCTTAATGTATATACGACGGATGCTTAATCATAAACATTTTTTGTTTCAATCATCTAGCAGCAATATCGAATAGGTTGTACATTTATGGTTTGCTTAATATGTGATTAATCTATTTTTCTTCTTGTTGTTTGAGTAAGCCAAACCCTCAACCATCAAGTCTATATAGACATACTTACATTGTATTTTTCACTTATCGAGTCATTATATAAATTTCTTATTTAAAATCAACTTACATCACGTAAGTACAATATGAAGCGATACCAACAAGATATAGAAAACCGTGTTAGGCTCCACAAAATTACAATGATCCCAACATGTCCGATACACTTAAGGATATCTATAGGACTTTAGAAAGTAGATATGTTCATGAAGGGAGAACCATTGACCCATATTTCTACAATGACCTTAGTGATGGTTTTTGACTCAGTGGCCAAGTTTATCGCCATAGGTTTTGATTGCTTGCTATCTCTAGATGAGCAAATTTGTCCTAGGTTTATCTTTGAGTTTTACAAAATTGAAAGCTAGCAATAGATCCAAAAACTTTCTTAATCCAATTCATTATCAACAATCATTATTTCAACCTCTCCCTTACTTAATTTGCCGAGCTTACCTATCTCCCTAATCAAGGCATTTGCATCTACTCTGATGCATGGGGTCTTGATGAACTTGAGAAAACCTTATGAGCAACTAAACCTTACACTCACGTATCCTGCTTCTTAATGATTATCCGAAACCTAATCATTAGAGAAGTTCTTGAAACTATAGACAAAGCGGAAACCACCCTCAAAAATGTGCCAAACCCTGAGTTTTTGATACTTCGGCTTGTGAATAGTCATTTAGGGGAAAACGTTCTATTGCGGTCATAGAAATAGGACCCATCAGCAGAGTTATTGTTTGATGTAGTATAACCTAAAAATAGACAACTCTTCAACCTTGCCTACTTCATCATTAGGAGGATGTACTTCTTTAAGGATAGGCGAGATAAAGTTCTACCATATGGCATGATATTAACTCGTCTCTTTAAGAACCTTAGAGCAAACATGGCACAAGGCTCATTTGATGAATGTTACAAACTTGTCCCTAGGAAAATGTCCTTACTTAAAGGCAAAACAACCCAAGAAGCCTCCATCCAAAAGAACTAGGAATGTAGGAAAATTTAAACGGACTCAATTGAGCACCTCGTCCTCAACTGAGTCACCACCCTCTGATAATAGAGATTTGCCTAGCCCCAAACTTCCCCTATGTCATATAGTAGAGCTCTTAAGAACAATCCTAACATGTCTAAGGAGAAAAGGGAGACAAGAGGGATGTTTAAAAACATGGATCGAGCATTGCATAACTTTGCAAGGTTGTTAAAGAAGGGATGTCGGTGAAGGAAGATTTGTTTATGGAACAATTTAGATGTATAATTATCATATCTCTAAATTATTGACTTGTTTACTTCTATCTGCACGCTTGAATCTGAATCAATCACTTTGATATGTTATGCTTTATGGATATTTTATCATGTTAATGTTATTAGTAGTCGATAATAATGTTTGCATGAAAATATGTTTTGTGTTTTTGGTGTAAATTGATGTTCTGATCGTTTTTGTTGAAAGCTGCGACCCACGGATCTACCATATGGTAGATCTGTATGTTGTTTAGGTGGATCTGTGGCTCACTCAGTCCAGGCGCCAAAATTCGAATTTTCTTGATTTTTACCTTTTTTTACTTTATCTTATAACCATGCTATATGATATATGGGGTTCTTACAACCTTAGGATCTAAATGTTTCATTAATCTATGGAACATTATACAATTCATATCACTCTTTCTTATATCATCATTCAAACACCATTTTTTCACAACTTTTCATTTTACAATATACAATATTACTAGTTCATCACTATGACTAGTTCATCAAAACAAAATTCACAAATTAAAAGAAAAACCACAGATATGAGTGTAAGTATCAAATATGTCAATCTCACATCCTCAAGTAAGGAACAACCAAATGAGAGAACTCCTTCACCACCTCCTAGAAAGAAATCCCTTTCACCACCTCAAGCTCCATCAAAATCCATCTCTAGCAAAAAAACTAACCTCTTCAACATACCAAGTGAGTCTCCGACACCCAAATCATGTTGCCCCCACCCCAAAAACCTCCGCCTTACACTTCGTTTTGTTCATTCCGATTAAAATAGAACTCAAGCACTTCCTCACCCACAAATGTTACCAAATGATCCCTTATGCTCACCATGGATAATTGGCACCTGGGCCCTTCTATTTCCCATCTCAACCACCACGTGTCTCTCGACCACCTCCCGGTTTTCCAAATCCACCACCCGGATTTGAACCATTGCCATCAACCCAACCTTTGTTTGTTAACATTAACAACAACCACCTTATCACAACAATGCATTACTTAAACAATTCACCAATCAACCACCAAAATCTGGAAATCAAGATTTTTAACCCTCTAACATTTGGATTTTGTTATCCAAATAAATATCATCACAAATGTTTTGTCAATGTTTAGACATAAGGTATGAATCCAAATGCTCCGAAACGTGTCAACTACATTTCTCATCATTGGACACACCTGGCTCTTCATACACCCATTCTTTTTCATTAGGCTAACCATCTCACCTCACCTCGGGATAATATGGTGAAAATGTTTTTATCCAGATTAAGGATTTTAATTGTTTCTTTAATTTTTAGTTCTAAGGTTATCATGTAATGGTTTTAATGCCAAATTTTCTCTTTTTATCTTATAAAGGTTTAAGTTGTTTTCATTTGTTGTTTGTTTAACAGGATATTCAATTTGTAAATGTATACGTATGCATTTGTAATTGTCATATATCTATTATATATATATATATATATATATATATCTATGTTATATATATATTATATACTATATATAATATATAGGCTTGCCTAATACTTTAGTTTTTGTAGCAACGGATCCTAGGCTCGATTACTAGGTGCCATAAGATGAGGAGTTTTAACCAAGGGGGAGCATTGTTTCTAGTCTTTATTTTTAATTAGCATTGTTACAAGTCTCTTGCATTCGTCAAAACAAGACATGCAAGGAAGGCCTCTACAACACTTTTGCTTCGAACAAAAAATGGGGAGAAGGGAAATGAAAACTATACTAAAATACTTATTTCTGTATCTATTAAATAAGCATGAGTTTATATTTTGTCTCATCAAAAAGGGGGTGATTTTAATATAAATATTCGCGCAAAAATGATATTTATATTTAATGATCTTCATGTTTTGATAATAACAAATATTAATGTCTTACTATGAAAAGTGTACGTATATAAGTTATTTATCGAAGTTTATTGACGCGACAACTATTAAGTATGAATAAGGACAATCTTAACATAGTTAATGATCAAAGAAAAATATTATCATTTGCATAAACCTTTTCTAATCAAATAATTTAAGTTAAAACACGATAAATATATATCGCTAGTTATTATTAATCATGTAAGACAAAAATAAGATTAACAAAAAAGTGGAATCAATCTTTCCAAATCTTCATATCAAGATAACTTTCCTTATTGTGTGATAAGAAATATTTTGTTTAGATAATTTATTAAAAATAGTTTTAATAAGTAAAAAATAATATTTGTATGATTTGGGGTTAACATAAATGACAAAATGTTGTCAGCTACTGGACGGATCGCCACCTAAACAAGGCACGGATAGGTAGTTGGTGGTTGTGGGTCCCAGCGTTATCTTCTGTTTAGGACAGCATTTTGAATTTCACAGGTTTGATATCCTAGAAACTTAAGTCTTCATTTTAGAGAACCTTGTAAATGATTTTTGTAAAACTAAATCGAAAACGTGCAAAATTACCCAAATTGCCCCTAATGCTGAAAATTAAATTAAAAGATGAAAACAATTTTTTAAAAAAATTCAATCATGTGTTCATAATTATTAAAGTACTTCATGTGAAAAGTATGCCAAATTGTATATAAGATTAAATTCTTATAATTATGTACAAGAAAATAATTATTTATTTTATATATGTATTTTGCGCAAATAAGTATACGTTAATCTACTTCTATTATACAATTAATATATAAAATAAAATTAGGGAATTATAATTATTTTTGGCAAATTAAATTTGATTTTTATCTCTTGAATAATACCCAAAAATCTCGGCATTTTATTGTGTATATCTTTTTATATACAATTTACATTTGTAAACTTCTTAAAAACCATTTCCGAAAACCCTAAATAATTTAGGTGGCGGCTCCATAATTTTTCACAGCAAGGGACGAATTTTCTAGGGTTCTTGGGAGTACAAGGGAGCTAAGAAAATTATTGGTTCATTGGTTTGAAGCTTGATTCGATTTATGGTGTTCTTTTGAATTCGAAAGGTCCTAGACGAACTTTATAATTCATAAATTCATCCATAATTATTTCCAAGGTATTTTTAATACTCGTTTTAGCTTATATCGATCTGATATGTTATTGGAGAAAAAATTACAATGCACGTTATTTTGATTTATAAGCTTAAAACATGATCTAAACCCTAACTATTTGCAAGGAATTGTTATTCGGCTTAATTAATTATATTTCGATTTATAATTTTTTATGGACTTGTTTATCATGTTGAACCAGATAAATGTTAGAAAAATTGAATAAAAGAGTTAATAGTTATTGTGGGATTTTACTTCTTGCCTGATTTTGACTTATGAAAGAAATGAAGAATATCAAATTGGAAACGAATAGGTTAGGTTTTATATATTTTTTACCAGGTTTCCAATGATGCTAATTTCATGTATACAAATTATGAAATTTTGGGGGAAAAATTTTAATTAGGGTTTTTGGTGATGTATTGGTTACCGATTTGTGTTTTAAAAGTTATAAGGGGTGGTTTGTTTTGTAATTCTGGAAAACTTTGGGTTGATTATGGATGTTAATATAATGTATAGATTCTGTGAAAAGAAATAAGTAGAAGGGTATAAATTTTCATTTGATAATTGTTTTGGGTTTACATAATTAAATATATAAGATATATATAATTCGAATTGTATTTAAAAAATGAGGGACTAAAAGTGGTAAATTATGAAAAGTACAGTATATGATCAGTAATAAAGTATTAAGTAATGAAAATACCAGATTTGATAAATAAAGGGCTTGTGTTGCAAAAAAATGGATAATTAAAGATTATGATTAATTCAATTAATACTAAAAGGACTAATTACGTAAATTTTGTAAGATCCAACGGATTTGGATTGTACATACGAAATAGAAACTTGACTAATTTTAGAACATGTATTTATGGAAATTACTATTTTAGAAACCTGTTTTTAGAAACCTGTATTCTTTCGAAAGACTATTTTTGGAAGTTAATTATGGAAACTTATTTTAAATAGGAGATATCATTTATGGAAGTAATTAAGGAAAGTCTTATGTAGAAACTTATATAATTGAGCTGCTATTTTTGGAACAGTTACCAATATAAAGAATATAATATGAAATTTACTCATGGAACTATGGTTAATCATGGAAGTACTAATAAGGAATATGTAATTATAGAAAAGTTAATAAAAATAGAATAAGTTACTAAAAATAGCATGTTATAAAAATGGAAGTTCCTTAATCATGAACAGGTAAACTTATTAAAAATATTTGTTCCTATAAACATGTAGATGCATTATGCAAGGAGAAGTTCATCCTTATCTTTCTCTTTCATTACTGCGGAACATAAGGTACGGATATTCCGTACTTTCAGTATAGGAGCAATTCTTTCTTTTTCCTGATTTCAATCCCAAGATCTGCTATGCTTCCCAATTTTTTTTGTTTTTTGCCATGATGCTTTCTATGTTTGATTTCATGACTTATTCTATTGCCAGTGAGTATATATATACGTATGACATATGATTTAATGTGACCACTAGTCATGGATGTAATAGGTACCATGAGTGACACATGACGGGCACTGTGTCACGACTTTTCGCGGTTGAGATTGATTTCACGCGGGTCTCTTTTCATGTTACCAGATCTATATTTCATGTTTGGCCATATTATTCAGGGGCGTACTGGGTGCATCTAGTTTACATGTTTAACGTCATTGGGTGATTAGTTGGTGTATGCTCTACATCATCACTGGAGCTAGATCTCCTACACCATATTATTATAAAGAGGTCCACCCATTTTTTTAATGTTGAAGCATAGCCCTCTATTATATGATGTTATTTCGACATGATTATTATGACATGTATGTTTATATGAGCTTGTGGGATTCCTTATTATTCTATGTTTATAATACCCATGATATTATGACATCTTTGGACTTCCGTTACCATGTTTTACCTGTTTATTTTTTTCTTTCATGAGTTAATTCCAGGTTTCTCATGCAACTCTGATCTTTCCGCTGTTTATTTTATTATAGATTTACTTCTTACTTACCATTGTTATTTATAATCGTGTCCCTAAGGTTATGCTAAGCGTATTTCTTTCTCTATATCTTATACGGCAGGTAGTTAGAGGGAGATTATTGGGCTTTGAGAGTGTGTGTGCTTAGGAAGTGACCATCTTAGCTTTCCTTTCTTTTTATCACGCAACTTTGAGTGTGATTTTGCTATTTGGACACATGTTTTAGTCTTCTAGGACTTTTTTTCGTTATTCATGTTGATCTCTAATGGGAGCCGATGTTTGATTCGGATTTCCATTTGTTCTATGTTATCATTTATGTATTTATGCCTTTATTATGCTTTGATATGATACCTGATGATTATGGGAGTTTTGGGCTACTCTCGGAAGGTTATGGGTCGTTACATATTATGGTATCAGAGCTCAGGCGTTCGACTGTAGGCTCTAACTTGGACTGTGAGGATTTATTGGGTAGACATTAGGGTTCTTCAGAATCGAGTTTATCCTTTGTTTCGTGTTTTAACCTTTTAAGTTTTTAATCATTAAACCCTTTTGCTAATGTCATGATGGTGAAACACTGTTTTACGATGCTGAACTGTTGCGGCGTTAGGAGCGTGGTGCCATGTCCCCACAGATTCGTAAGCATGTTCACGAAGAATAACGCGCTGGTGCTTCAGGTGGCTAATCTCACAGTCACTATTCATACTTGGCTTGAGCGCTTAATAAGCAGAAACCCCGTTGTTCGGAGGCAGTAGCCCCTGTGTGATGCTGAGAATTGGATATTCCATATTGAGGAATATCTTCGACGGGTTGGATGTAATGATGTTTTAAGATAGATTGGGTGTATAAGTTCGATGCGGTGACGCTGTTGGCTTGGTGGTAAGGCTATAGCAGGAAAGGAAGGAGATGAGTGGGTCCTTACTTTGAACTTTGTGGCAGCTTTCAAAGAGTGTTCTTTCTTCAGTTTTCCTCGAGCTGAGAAGAGCGTATGAATAAAGAGGGTGTACCTTCCATCAGCCAAAGGGCGAATGTGCAAATGTATGAGTACATGGCAGGTTTCCCTCGCCTAGTGGTTTTTTGGACAGGCTGACTGGTATGCAGAAGAAGCAGGCGAGGAACTTTGTTGGGGTTTCATAGTCAAACTTGAACTTGGTATGTGTATCAGTTTACGTTATACTGTTGCTAAGGTTACGGATGTGCACGCAACCTTGGAAATCCTTCGTGGACAGGGCATGGACTAGATAGGTGGAACGTTCAGACAAGCGGTAGCTTTCAGAATCAAATCTTTGAGACTTTATTCCATGTCTTTATCTTCTTATCCTATATATGCTGCCCATATTATTCTTTCAGGACAAGAGTGGAGACCGTTATCCCTTACAGTCTAGCAGGGTTGTCACAAGGTCTTTACGGTCAGAGTGATGAGACAATATGACAGGAGGGATTGGACAGACGAGAGCGGTGGTAGTAAACTACATATCACAATAACAACAAACTACTCTTACGTGACAACAACAGGTCCAAATTTTAATCGTTATCGTCTTTAGCTGTTATAGGTTATGAATCTAACATCACGTCTTGGTAACAGGATTTCTGGTACTGGGGACCCAAAGGACCAGAGGTCAGCAAAATCCACCGATCTACAATTCGGGGTAAAAATTTGAAATAAAAGTTTATTCTCTTAGTCTCAAGGTTTCATGTCTCTCGATCTATCATTGAATCAGGTTCCAGTGTCCAGGGTACTCTGATGGTTATACCTCACCCTGATTTGAACACATGTGGACGTAGACACCTAGGAGAGTGTCGTCGTGCTGCTGGTACTTGCTTCAAATGTGGCCGGCTGGTTCATCTTAGGGGGCTTGCAAAGAAGAATTTGGTGCTGTTCGCTGGTCATGTGCAAGAAGCCCGACGTATAGCCGTTTCTTTGCCTTATCAGGATCAAGATGGCAGCCAAATACATTCAGGCTACATCACTGTCGTGTGCGTATTTATATTCGGGTGCAGTGTTTGTTTTATTATGATACGGGTGCGACACATTTGTGATATCTCCAAGCTTTGCTTCATGTTTTTTACTATGACCCTATCTTATGATTCATGTATTTTGTTTTATCACGCCATGAAAGCTGCCCGTATTACCCATGTATTATAGAGATCTTACTCTATGTTTGATGCAAGATTCGTTCAGGTTAATGCACATACTTGGATATGTTGAATTTGACATAATTCTGGGTGTGGATGGTTTTTGCGCAACCGTGCTACAATTGACTGTCAATTCCGTCGTGTTATATTCGTGCGATAATCATGCTCTGACTTTTTTATCATGGTTCATTACCAGGAAAACTCTTATGAAATTCTTTTTGCTTTAAAACGTACCGTACCTTTCTATCGGTATGGCTGTGAAGGTTTTCTGGTACATTCATGGGACACGATTCTGACGTTTCTTCTATTCATGATCAGCTCCGATTATTTGAATTTCCGGATGTAAATTTCAGGAAGAACTTCAGGAATGCCTCCTATTCCGATGGTGAGTTTACATTGAGCTTATTCCGGAGCTGAGCCAATCTCAAAGCTCCGTAGATGGCACCGAAATTGAGTTAAAAGGTTGAAGGATCCGTTAAGGAGGTTGTTGGAGGAGGTTTAATTCGCTCCGACGAGTGTATCGCCATGGGGTTGCACTGTATTGTTTTGGCAAGAAGATGGACGGTAGATGAGTTATGTATCGAACACTACTGAATTGAACAGATCACCATTGTATCGTTATCCTCTTTCACGTATCGATGATTTATTTGATCAGTTCTGGGCGTAAACATTTTTCCAAGATTGATTTAGATCTGTTACCACTCAGTTGCGAGTGAAAGAGCAGGACATTTCCAGATGCTTTTCGCAAGTTCTGGTCTTATGAATTCTTGGTTATGCACTTTTGGTTCACGATGCTCCAGCTGTTATTTAGGGACCTGCAATGAAAGAGTTTTTATGAATTCGTAGCCAGTTCGTCGTGTTCAATGATGATCATTTGGTTTTCTTAAGTCTAAGGAGGAACACGTGAGGAGCACATTCGCACTGTGCTACAGATTTTACGAAGGAGAAGTTATATGCCAAGTTTTCAAAGTTGTGAATTTTGGTTGAGTAGGTGGTGGCGTTTCTGGCGTCACATTGTTTCAGAGAAGGAATATCATATGGATCGGCGAGGTTGAGGGCTGAATTCACCAAATGGCCAGACGAGTCTGTGCCGAACGTACGGAGTTTTCTTGGTCTTAGCAGGGTATTACGCAGATGTAAGAGGGTCTCTCAGATTAGCCTTACCCTTAACTCAAGCTTATGCGAAAGGGCAGAGAAGTTTGTATGGAAGTAAGGCGAGAAAAGAGCTTTGAGAAGTAAGCAGTGTTGGTTTCCGGCCTATTCTTACTCCCATTGGTTCAGGTAGATTTCGATTTACAGTGATGCTTTAAGACAGGTCTTGGTTGTGTACTCATGCAGCATGGGAAAGTGATTGCTATGCTCACGACACTAAAGCCTATGAGGGTGAATATCTACTCTCATGATTTAGGGAGTTAGCAGCGTTGTTCTTCGCTCTAAAATTTTGGAGACATTATCTTATATGGGGGAATATGTGATATTTTTATCCGATATAAGAGTCTTAAATACATTTTCAACAGCGAGATTTGAATATGAGACAGAGAGTTTGTTTGGAGTTATTTGAAGGATTAAGACAAAACCTTCGCTGTACATCGGGTAAAAGCAAATTTGGTGGTGATGCTATTGAGAGGAAATCGGGTTGGATAGTGGTATCAAGGTGGAAGAAGAGATTTTCGTGGACCTTGAGCGTTTGGATAACGAATTATGCGTCTCGTGGATAGAGTGGTTTCTGGGTAGTCTGGGGTTTGAGCCTACCTTAATTTCCTCAGATCAAGACAGCTCCGAAGGATGAGGAGAAATTGGGCAAGTATTGCAGATTATGATCAGAGGACGAGTTTGCGTGATGACGATGGCATTTTCTGGCAGGTGGTACTACATTATTGCCGTACAGAGGTCTTACACTTCGAGACAGCCTTGATGATGAGGACCTAGTTCTCCATTTTCAATCATCCAGGTTCGACGAAGATGTACCACGATCTCAAGCAACACTTTTGGTGGAGTGGTATGAAGCGCGATGTGGCTACGTTTGTGTCAAAGTGTTTAACATGTCAGCAGGTTAAGATTGAACACCAACGTGCAAGTGGGCTATTGCAACCGTTAGAGATTCCTGTTTGGAAGTGGGACGAAATATCCATGGATTTTGTTACCGGGTTACCACGGACTCAGAGGAAGCACGATGCTATCTGGGTTGTTGTAGATCGCTTGACTAAATCGGCACATTTTCTTCCTATCCGTAAGGATTACCCCGTTAGTAAATTAGCAGAAATGTTCCAACAAGAAATTGTTCGATTACACGGTACTCCATCAGCGATCGTGTCAGATAGAGATCCACGTTTCACGTCTCGTTTCTGGAAAGGTTTACAGAAAGCTTGGGGAACCAGGCTCAAGTTTAGTACAGCTTTTCATCCTGAGACCGACGGACAGTCGGAGCGTACGATTCAAACATTAGAGGATATGTTACGTTCATGTGCTTTAGAATGGGCAGGAAATTGGGATGACTATATATGTCTAGTGGAGTTTGCCTACAATAACAGTTGGCATGCGAGCATTAAATGCGCTCCTTTCGAGATGTTGTATGGTAGGAAATGTCGTGCTCCTATTTGTTGGGATCAGGTTGGTGAACGTATTCTTGAGGGTCCGGAGATGATTGAGGTGACTAATGAAAAGGTCGCCGTCGCCAGGGAAAAGCTTAAGGAAGCTCAGACTCGTCAGAAGAGTTACGCCGACAGACATCGCAGAGCGTTAGAGTTCCAGCCGGGTGAACATGTTTTCTTGAAAGTATCACCTACACGTGGAGTCAGGCGTTTTGGTATCAAGGGCAAGCTTAGTCCTCGTTTCATAGGACCGTTTGAGATTCTTGATCGCGTTGGTGAGGTTTCCTATCGTTTGGCGTTACCTCCTCAGCTATCTCATGTTCACAATGTGTTTCATGTATCATTACTCAGAGGTTACAAGTATCATCCTCTTCACGTTGTCTCTTATCCATTCGATCAGATCCGTGAGGATTTATCTTATACGGAAGAGCCTGAGTCTATTCTAGACCGTCAGGACAGAGTCATGAGGAACAAGACGATTCCTTTTGTCAAAATTCTTTGGAGGAATCATCCCGAGCGGGAAGCCACTTGGGAGACCGAGGAGTCTATACGGACTTCTTATCCTCATTTTCTTCCATGATCTGGTATGTCCTTTTCAGCTGTATCATGTTTCTAATTCGAGGACGAATTATTCTTTTAAGAGGGGAAGAAGTTGTAAAACCCTAAAATCAGAACAAGTGCAAAATTACCAAAATGCCCCTAATGTCAGAAAATTTAATAAAAGCATGAATAAAATTCAATCAAGTGTTATAAATTATAAAGTACATCATGTGACAAGTATGAAATTTTTATAAGATTATAATATCTTATATTATGCAAGAAAAATAAATACTTATGTATATATATAATGTATGCCGAATTTACATAATAGTTATATATACATTATATTAATAAGTAAATTAAATAAGTAAAGATAATAGCAAAATAAATTTGATAATCTATAAAATCTGATTTCTATTTTTTAAAACATCAAAAATTTCGGCCACTTATTAGAATATAGGTCTCCTATATTTATCTTATTAATTTTATTTTGCAAAACCCTAAAAACACTAAATCGGCACAAAGAAAAATCAAAAGGGAGGCATCCAAAATTTTCTCCAGCAAGGGACGATTTTTCTAGGGTTATTGGGAGTACAAGGGAGCTAAGAAAATTATTGGTTCATTGGTTTGAAGCTTGATTCGATTTATGGTGTTCTTTTCAACACTCCCGTCCTCGAATAATTTTTTCAAAGAATTGTAGTACGTAGAATGTCATTTTATGTGAATCAATTTCTGAGGGGGGAGCTTTTTTAAAACAAAGACCGATTTAATGTGTTGGGGTACATTCTCATAAATGTCAATTTTATGTATCCAAAAAACAATTTTGTGAAATTAAAATGTGAAAATTATAATGTCAATTAAAAAATATACATTGTTCACTAAGGCATCTCACTCCGTTCTTCAACATTTTTTGGTGTCATATTATTTTCTTTCCATTGTCAAGTTTTAATACATATTGGTATCCAACATATACTGTTTAAGGGGAGCTATCGAATTATGAATCATGCTATATCTATGGTAATAAATTTTTTCTCCATCCCATTGACAAGATTTCATGTCAAAAATTTAATCAATTGGTATTTTCAAATACTAAGGTTTTTATTATTTAAAATAAGGGAGAAAAATGTGATTAAAAAATGTTTTTAGACGAATGATCTTAAGACTCTAAGTCAACACATTCCTTCATGTCTACAACAATTTTCGATCTCGGAGCACATGTGTAAGGGGGATATTTGAAAATAACAATGTCAGAAAATGGTTTTTTTGTTCGATCATTATACACCAACAACCTATAATTTCCACGACGACTCTAGAAGTCATAGAGGGGTTAGGTTTAGGTATAAAGTCCTACAGATCCAAACCAGAACCGGAGGGATCTACCCAAGGACACTCTATAGTTAGAAATAGCAGTCCTTAGGTATGAATGGAGAAGAATGTGTATAATAAGGGAAAAATGCCGACAAGATTGAGCTAATACACTGGAACAAACACAAACAAGGTGTTAGTAATGACGTCTTGGTAAGCATTGAAGGGGTTGAAGAATGAAAAAGAAATGTATGGATAAAGGGTGAAAAGAAAGAAGCCCTCCTTACACCTTAGGCAGAAACCGGGTCAATACATAATCTATCAAAATCACAAAAGATGATTGTTGATATTGAAGAAAGTCGTCATGACCCTAGTGATGCAATGCACAACCCTTCCCAGCCATTCGGGTTTCTCTCAAAAGAAACTTGTCTCATTTGTCACGGAGATACACACGTTATCTATTGACATCTCACTCCGAGATTGTTGATATTGAATAGGTGGCAGTCTGCTCCAGCCTCCGATTACTAAAACCAAAAGTGCACAAATCGAGTCTAGAGCCAAGAAGAGATCAAATTATAAATCTCATTAGGACACAATGTCAAAATACACTTGTTGAACACCATAAAGTTCACAAGTTGTAACAAAGAGTCCTACGCATTATCCTTGAGATCTTGCCAGAACATCCGAGTGATACTTAAGTATTCACAGTGAAGATGGAAATCCTGCTTGAGCCAACATCAAACAAGCTCTTGGTAGGTGACTTGCAAGATTCTATATTGTAAACCGTGCTTGTGGATAACTATATCATGTTTTGGTCCAGTAAATGAATTGACGACTTAATCAGAAAGATAGTAACTATCTGATTCACTCTTACTGTGTTGTCTGCTTTGAGACGTTCCGGTAATGAGAACTAGCAAGCATGGTGAATCTAATACATCTGTGTTAGAAGACCCTACGCTTTGACTGGCAAACTGTCAAGGGAGATCAAAAGAATCTACCTATCATATGTGATAAGTATTTATAACTATAAAAACGGAACCGGCAGGTTAAAGCAACCAAGTCAAGATGAATGACAAAGCCATATTCATACTATATAGTTAACTGTCTTAATTTCGAGTTTAGACACGGTGGTTTGCAGCCTCATTCCAGCAAAAGTCGGATTCATAAACCACAAGATGCAAACACAAGCCTTCAAAGTCCAATAATTCTACATCAAGATAGTTGATTTAATCTTTCCCCATCTCAAAGAGCCTCAAAGCAAATAAAGAATCGTATTTTGGGAGATTGTAGCTTATAATCATATATGTTCAAACAATAATGTAACAAGGAATGAGCATGTGGGTCCAAGAGCACAAGTTGATCAGGAAGACAAATCAAGATGAGTCAAGTCAAGGAGAATGATGCAAGATAACGATCTCAAGAACACAAGTCAAAAAGGATAAAGGCTCAATCAAGATCGACAAAAGCATGAATGAACAAAGCCATTACAAACAAGACAATACCATAACAAGGCAAAGCATAAATGTTAAACGTCATATCTTCAATGTCATCGGTGATACAGAGGAGTTTGAAGAAAGAGACCTCAACATTAGGGGAGATTGTTAGCCTTAATTATATTAAGTCAAACAAGAATGTTATACAGGTCTTAAAAAGAACAAACTAGGTCTTTATTGTAATTGGCTAGTGCGGTTCCAACGCTGGATTGTAATCTAATATCGTCCTCACATTCGGCTCAAAGCCCAAGTTAAACCAAGCCTGGCCCGTTTAGAAAGCCCAAGTGCCAATAATCAAAGGCCTGGTATAAAATAGAACCCCTTCACCACACTGCGAAAGGTTGTTTATTTACTTTTCCCATAACTTTGTAACCACACCCTGTCTCTCTTCAATCTAATTTTTTCTTTCTTTATTTCTCTCTCTAAGATTCTATCTTATTTCTATGCAATTTGGAAAAGATGTAGTGGTTGATAATGGAATAACAAGTGGGATAAAACAGTTTCCTATCTTTGGGGCGTTACCTCCTCAGCTATCTCATTTTCACAATGGTTTTCATATCATTACTTAGAGGTTACAAGTAACATTCCTCTTCAACTTAGTCCTTATCCCTTTCGATCAGATCCGTGAGGATTATCTTACACGGAAGAGCCGCTAGTCAATGTCCAAGTACCATCAGGACAGTAGCATGAGTGAAACAAGACGATCCCCTTTTGTCAAATCCTTTGGAGAATCAACCCGATCGGAAGCCAACTTGGGAGAGACCGAGGAGACCTAAATGACTTTCTTATCCTCATTATTTCTTCCATGAACTGGTATGGTCCTTTTTCACGTATCATGTTTCTAATTCGAGGATGAATTATTCTTTTAAGAGGGGAAGAGTTGTAAAACCCGCATGAAAAATACCATGAAATTTAAAATTTAATAAATAATAAAATCTTACAAGTAAACGTAAGAAATTAATATAAACGACAATTTAATTATTCAAAAATGGAAATTTACAGAAAAACACGAATACGTCGAGAATACGAAAGTTTGCCACGAAAAGATAAAAAAAATCATTCTTTTCTTTGGGCCCTAGCCGGCGCCCCACTCCACAAGAAAAAGAAAAAGAGGCCCATTTCATTAATTCATGGCCCAAGCCCAAAGTCTAATATATATTATCTAAGATATCAAGTAACAAATCATTTCAAAAAAAAAAAATAAGAAACCCTAGTTTCTACAATTTTCGGCCGACTAATCTCCAATAGGAAGAACCAAGAAGAATTTCGAATCTTGGTCGTGTTTATCAATCTCGATTCATTCTCGATTGATCCTCGATCAATCCCCGTAATCGGTATCTCATAAAACTCTCTTTAATTCTTTCTTTTGAATATATTTACGTATGAAAACCCATTTGCATGAAATAATAAAAATGACAAGAAGGAATGGTTAATTATAATGCTAATGACGTTGCGTGATAAATTGATCAAATGGGTCAAGAAATTAAGGGTGATCGAGTGGGCTTATGGCAAATTAAAGCCAAGCCGAGACCCCCTAAGGGGCTCGGCATATATATGTTGTGGTATGGTGGTGTCGAACTAAGAAATGGTACCAAAGGAATGAACCGAACTTCCCAAAAGGAAGGTTCGACTAGGTTTGAGGCCGCATGTGTCAAAAGGGTTTTGAAACAAGTACAAAAAAAATGGTTTGGCACATGTTTATTGAGGGTTTTGATCAAGCCGAGACCCTTAAGGGGCTCGGCATATATGGATGTTACTATTGAGGGTGTGTCGAACAAGGGTTCTGTGTAAAAAGGTCTAAAATGGCTCGGCATATATTGTTGTTGAGGACACTATCAAGCCGAGACCCATTAAGGGCTCGCATGAGATTTGTGTTGTGAAAATTGGTGTCCCTAGCGCTAGACCCTCAAAGTGGTTCGGCATGTGTATGATGCTAGTAATGGTGTGTCGAGCTAATGGTTTGGTGTCAAGGTTGAACCGAATGTTTTTATAAAGAGTTGGTTATGTTTTGTGTGTGCATGGTTTTGTGTCGAAAGATTTTGAAAATGAATACTACGATTGTTCGGCCCTTGTTTGATTTAAACTTTAAATCGTGTTAAACTATTTTGTGCATGTTTGCTAATTAAAGGGAAATGGTTTAATGCTTATAAAAATACAAGGGTGGTCGTGTGATTTACTTGTCAAGAATAATTATAGGATAAATATAATAAACCAAGAAAATCAAGTATGATTAAAATTATAATTACACTTTAGACCCTTAATTTTAATTAATTATAATTATTACCCTTAAAATCATGAGAATGACATTTATTTCCCTTAACTATAATTAATTATTATGTATACCTAAAGTATAATAAATATCATGATTTATCTAAAATTCTGATAGATTATTATTAACCCAAGATACAGAAATAGAAACCTGCTATTTATAGAAACTTGCTATTTTTGGGAAGTCTATTTTTGGAAAGTCTATTTTTGGAAAGTTTAATTATGGGAACTTATTAAATCAGGAAGTTATCAATTATGGAAAGTTAGTTAAGGAAAGTCTACTTTTGGAAACTTACTATAATTAGAAGCTGCTATTTTTGGAAGTACCCAATACAACAAGAATACTAATCATGGAACATACTAATCATGGAATATGTTAATCATGGAACGTACTAATCAAGGAATCATGCTAATTATAGAAAATTACTAAAAATAGAAAGTTACTAAAAATGGAAAGTAACCTTAATCATGAACAAGTAACTTATATATGTCCTTTAACATGTAGATCGCATTAAGCAGGAGTAGCTTCCATCTTCTTATCCATCTCTTTCCGTTACTTCTGCAGGACATAAGGTACGGATATCCCTCCATACAGTAAGGACATTCATTCTTTTCAATGATTTATCCCCAGAACTGTATGCTTCCTTCCCCATTTTTATTCTTATTGCCATGAACCTTTACATGTTTGATTTCAAGACTTATTCAATTACCCTAGATATATATACTCATGGACCATGATTTACATGACTTACCACACTAGTCATGTGTGGAACCATGACAGTACGACACAGGAGGCACCTGTGTCATAACACTTTGCTTGAGAGTGATTTCACGCGGCGTCCCCTTTTCATGTTACCATATTAAATTTCATGTTGGCCCATGTATTACTCAAGGGCGTATGGGTGCAAATCCTAGTTTACATGTTTACAACGTTCATCGTGATTGGTATTTGGAGTGTGCTCTACATCGCCATCACATAGGAGCTGATCCCTCCACCCATATATTATAAGAGGTCACCCCTTCTAATAACCTGTATAGAAGCCCCTCTATTATATGCATGTATTCACGACATTATTATTATGACATGTATGATTATATGAGCTCGTGGGCATCCCTTATCATTTATGTTTATACTATCCATGAAATTTCATGACATCTTTACTTCAATTACCATGCCTTTAACATGTTTATTATCTATCTATCATGACACATTCTCCAGGTTTCCCCATGACACTCCATGATCTTTCCGGATTCTTCAACTTTTATATTTTCAGGATTCCATATTCTATTATTACATTGTTATTATATCCGTTCACGAGCGTTATGCTCAGCCGTATTTCTTTCTCTTTCTTATACGGCAGGTATCTAGAGGGAGATTGGGCATGAGAAAGTGTGCGCTTAGGAAGTTACCCATTTAGCTTCCTTTCTTTTGATCGCAGACATTTTGATGTGCTATACTATCTTGGACACATGTTTCGTCCTTTAGACTTCTTTTACGTTATTTATGTTGACCTCATAATTGGGAGCCGATGTTTGATTCCGGCTTTCCACCTTGTTCTATGTTATCATTTATGACTTTATGCCTTTATTATGCTTTGATATGACACCATGATTATGACGTTTCGGCCTACTCTCCGTAGCGGGTTTGGGTCGTTACAAGGAGTGTTTGGATTTGACTGGGGTTTGATTTTAAAGGTATTTGGTTGAATTTATTTAAAGTAGATTTGAGGAAATATGTCAAGATGGTCTAATAAAGGCGAAGTAGGAAAATACCCAGTGTTTACTGAGTTACTTTGAGATTGTTGAACCGAGCCTGTTAGATGGCTCGAGTCCAGATCTTTGAGGTGTCAAGAGTACAAGGTGAAGTTACTAGTTGACAGTGAATCGTTAAAGCTTTTAATTCTTCATGTCTAGGAAAAGTTAACCTTTGACTTTATAGAGTCAAACCTAGATAGTACTATACGTCATTGATTTGTGTGAAGCTTTTTTATGGTGGATGTAAAAATGTTTAAGTAAAACAGTTTGTTGTTTTTTGAATTCTTTTACTTTATTAATCTTAATGTATGTGGCATCTGGGTTGTTGTTGTTGTTGGATGTAAAAATGTTGAAGGAAGAAAATGTTTAAAGTTTTGACTTTTTTAATCTTCTTGTTGTTGTTTGATGGTGATGGTGGCGGTATGGTGATGATAAAGAAGGGTAGTGAAAAATACGGGTAAGGGTTAGTTGTTAGTACAAATGCGAGTAACGGTTTCAGGTATAAAAAACGGGCTAAACTGTCCACGTGAAAAAAACTGTCCACGTAATGGTGACGTGACCCTTATCCGGTCATATGGTTATAATTGAAACATGCCAACAAGTTACATGGTTAAATACGATAATAAAAAAGTGAATAGTTGAATCCGGGATAAAAACGTAAATACGTTGATAATCTATAGATTTTACTCAACTTTTTGCTGGTCGACTAGATTTCCATGTCAATCTAAAGCACTTTGTAAGTGGCATTTTGTTTTTATCACTTTCAAACTTTGGCTTTCTTTATATTTTTTTTATATTTTATCATGTGAATACGACACAATACGTCACTACTAAACTTGATGGGGGTCCAGTTCGAAATGGACTAGATCTCCAGAAGTTAGGATGAGGAAGACATCTTTATATAGAGTCAAGTTTCTGATTATTTTTCACAGAATTAACAACGAGTATACATAGAAACTGAAATGTGAATTTTAACAAGATAGGTTTTTGGTTGAATCTTAACTCGTGACTAAAGTTCAGTGGAACACGTCTTTATTGTTTTGGACTAAGTCCTTACGAAAGGCTTGTCGACACTCGAAAAGGATGCACGGGGGTTAGTGCTTTCCCGCCCATCTAAATATCTGGAGAAAAAACCGAAAAGTGAAAACCAATCGCTAACTGAACTGTCGAATGATAAATTAAAATAAAATAATTTGAAATTGCTACAGGTAGATAATAACAAGCATGATTGCCCGTGCGTTGCTGCGGGGCGTTAATTTTATTTTTGTGCTGGTTTATTTTTTCGGTTTCATGTTTAATAGTTTGTTTTTTTTCTTATATGGGCTTATGTGTTGAGTCTCATGTTTAAATGTTTATTTTTTTGGCTGTTTGGGTTTTTTTTAGTATAATTTTATAAGATTTGAGTAAATACGTGTTAAGCATGATTGCCCGCGCGTTGATGCGGGGAATTAATGTTTTTTTTTGTATTTTGTGCGGGTTTATTTTTCCGGTCTCATGTTTAATAGTTTGTTTTTTTTAATGGGCTTATGTGTTGGGCGTCATGTCGTGGGTATTTTTTGATCTGAATAAATCAGTACTTTTGTAATTTTTTTCCTATTTTGTGCTGGGCAACTTTTTTTTTTAATATTATGTTGTGTGGGTTTATTTTTTCGGTCTCATGTTTAATAGTTTGTTTTTTTATATGAGCTTATGTGTTGGGCCTCATGTTGCGGATATTTTTTGATCTGAATAAATCAGTACTTTTGTAAAAAAAATCCTATTTTGTGCCGAGCAATTTTTTTTTAAAGTCGCCTACTTAAAATAAAAATAAAAAAGTTGTAATTGGGCCGGCCCAAAATGAGATCCCAATAAGCCGAGCACTGTAGCAAGACCGTCAAAACGACATCGTTTAATGCCACACGTAGTATATAGATATAATTGCATTGTCAAGACCCACTTGCTGAAAGTGCAGGCTTTTCTGGTATTGCGTTTGGGCCTTGCGTATATCATCTTGTTCTTGCATGAATGGGCTTCACCAGTCCATCATGTATCACAGCGACACAGCACACCTATGCTAATGTTGTTCTTTCTTAATTGTGGTTTCTGACCTTTTAGCCAACTAATCCACAAGGTTTGAGCCCATCGTAACACAGACTCAAACCAAGTAAAACCTTCTCTTTTTAAAAAGTTAACGTAGCTACTTCAAGATTGTTTGCACCTAGCAGATCTTGGACTTATTACTTGTTTTAAACACTAATTATACGGTGGCGCCTAATGTACCACATGTAAATAAATAAATGAGTATATCGTATTCGAAAATAGATTTATAGCTAGAAAGTTTGTTAGGTTCGGCTTTTAGATGTTTAACTTGACTTTATATCCTCATCTTGATGGCATGTTGTCCAATTATATTTTTTGTTGTTGTGCATTGAAAATATAGTAGTAGATGAATTAATTAGCCAGCATATGTGTGTATATGAAAATATTTGTATATGGTACACATGCTAGCTAAAGCTTTTTTTGCATGAAACCAAATGAAGCACTACAAGCATAAACTCAAGCTCATGTTGTTTTGTGAGTTTTGCAAATGGAAAGGTGAAACAATCTTTATTTATTTATAGATTATTTTATTTGGTGTTTAACTTGACGTTGCGAGTCGATTAGTCCTACAACGATTATTTTTTAGATAGTCTTGAGTCGGCGCAAGTGAACTTTCGTGGCCAAAAAAAATTTAATTTTCTCCCGTTGATTCGAACTCTTGATCTCCGTTTTGAAAAGTTTGATATTTTTACCGATGGGTCACCTTTATTGTTTTGTTTATAGTTTTTTAAAGACGTATAAAACTTCCTCCAGGTACTAAGAGCATAAGGTACCGTCATGTCGTGGGGTTCATGCCGTGGGAAAAAAGTGATGTCACATTAGCGCTTTTTTCCAAAACACCGGAATACCGCACCACATCAAAAACGCTCCTCTCTCCATAACACCACATTTCTAGTGTCATCGTGCACCTCAGTTTTTTTCATTTATTCAAATTCAAATAAAACAAAATATTAAACTAGAATTCAAATCTTATTAATAAAAAATAACGATACATAAAAAATAATGATAAATTAAAAGAAATATATCTCCATCCCAAAAAAATGTCTAGTTTGATTTTTCAGAATCAAACTGGTTCAGCTTTAATCTTACTTATTTTTGTGTGTGTTATATGTTACTTGATGCAAAATATATGAATGAATTGAGTTTTAAGTGTACTTTTCATTGGTATAATTTTCATCAAGTATTATATAACAAAAAAAAATATTTAAGGTCAAATTTAAACCAGTTTTGACTATGAAAACTCATACTGAACACTTATTTTGGGACTGAGGGAGTACAATTTAATGATTAACGTTTCATAAATACTCCGCGGTATCGTGTCGAAAGTTTTCGTGAACTTGCCTATCCCCAAGTTCTTTGTTTTTTCTTCGTTGTGTCTCGCACCGTTCGACCCAAGTACGTTGAATATTCGGTTGTGGAGAAACAAATATTTCGTTAAACTCACTAACCTAAATTTTTTGATCATTCAGTATCATGTTATGTAATATGATACAACAATGCATGATTCTTCGTAGCGTGTTGACTTGGTAACTACATGCGGGTTGTTGTATAACTCCCCAACGACCTTGTAGAACTCCGACAACTCGTTCAATATATTTTCTTGAACTTTCTTGAACTCTTTAAACTTCATAGTTTTTCATCTCTTGCAATAGAAAACGATTTGGAAAACGTAGACCACTGAGAATATATTCAATCCGCTAAAATAGTAACATTTCCCGTATGTATTTGCATTTATTACGACTAAACTTCGGACTTTAATCGAAAAGAAGTCATCTTTTAATATGACCAGAAAAAACATTACATCGTATCCCCCCCCACCCCCCTCCGAACCTAAAATATTCATCCAAACTCATCCGCAACGGCTTCGAGCATTATAGTCGGGTATTTATGATCACGTCTTTTGAATTGACCATGTAAGGCCTTTGGTTAGTGTGTCTGATCCCAATGCATACAATCAATGCTCCCGAACATTCCTGGGAGTGCATGTTCTTTTTCGTCTGCATATACATGTTAAATATCAGTTAAATTAGGCTCTCTTAAAAGCTCTCTAACGTATATGGTATATATGCATTTAGTGAAGTTTAATAAAACTCTCACGTAAACAACGTTCACCAATTTTAAGTACTCGTAAAATGCATCGGGTGATGAGCCGTATGTCAATTGGTGTATGGCGGAAGTGCTTTTCATTACATGACTAATATTCAAACAACCGGAAGCATTGTAACGTTGTCTAAAAAACGACCGGTAACATCGTAAAGATTGTAAATATCGAGCTCGTAGGAATCCACAAAGTTTTTTTAGATAAATATTGTTGAGTTTAGGTATTTATAGGATTTTTAAATGGTAAAAATTAAAAAAAACTAGGTATTCAATACACTCCAACGACTCTATTTAACCCCTTTTAAAGATCCACCCGTTTTATAATCTTTAAAAACCAAAAAAGAAAAGAAAAAAAAACATGATCGCATCAGATGGCAACTTCGACGTCAAACCCGATGACGCGAAGTTTGATGTCGTTGTGGCGCCGTCATGTCGGCGGGTCCCGCTCGGCGCGAGCCACGAGCCATGACAGCTTAAGCTCTAAAGGCCCATTTGTTATAGAGTATTGACTCATTTAACCCTACATATCGGCTCGTTTATTTTGACTTATTTTACCCTTACCAAACAATAATTATTTCACTCACTAGATGCCAATCAACCTACTCTAAGCTTTAACTACCAGTTATTATTTTTTATAAAAATTCATATCAACCTAATATTTGATGTAGACTATATCGTGTAGAGAAATAAAACTTAAATGAAGCTTCTATGTCGGAGTTTACACATTGTATAACTGATTCCTAATAATTATTGTTTGCAGTAATACTTTGGGTTGTTAAATCGCTTTCATTTACATTCGATTTGACATTTCTTTTTTTCGAACATTTACAAGAGAGAAACTTATTGAACTTTGTTAGCAGTCCTGTATTTGGTTGTTAAGATAATTAACTCGTGTGTAATTATAATTGTTTGTCTTTATTGTTAGTCACATATTATACTCTTTAATTTGTATCAGCTTAATGGATCTTCAGAGCTTCGATAGCTTATAGCCGAGAATTTTTAATTGGAAGGCACATTAATCGCATTATCTAATTTTAAATGAACCAGGGCTAAGGTCGTTGAGCTCTCAACCGTGATCTGTTCATTTGCGGGGTTCACGCGTTACTGCATCGTTCGGTGTGCGTTGTGGTTGAGGATCCGCGTTGATGTGAACTCGGTCTCTTAACCACGACTGTGTTGGTGTTTACCAACGATGTGTTGGTTTGCCAAAATTAAAAAAGAAACGATCATTGCAAAAAGCAACAGTTATATTCCCTTAAAAAACTTTTATACATTATATTTTTAAAACACCTCATTTTACTCTAGATAAACACAATCATATAACAATTTTAACACAAAAACAAAACACTTTCACTTTCATTTCCTCACAAACTACAAATATAAATCTTAATTCCAATGATGAATAAGAAAACGTTTTCGAAGACGATGACGAAACCGACTTGTGGTTTATGACGAAAGCTATCGAGATGCACAAGATGATGGAACAAGAAGGTTAAAGTTCAAAGACACGACAACCTATATAACATGAGTACGATGATGCGGAGACACGTTTGATGCGTAACTATTTGGGTAAGCATCCAAAATATCTGGAATACAAGTTTAGACACCGCTATCGTATGAGTGGAAAACTATTTTTAGAAATAGTCGAAGGTATATCTTCTTATAATGCCGATCATCTTCCCGAGCACTTTAATTTCTTTAAACTTCATCCTAATTGTACGGGTCAAATGAGTTTAAGTGTTATTATGAATTGAACTTCCGCCATACGCCAATTGGCATATAACACATCACCCGATGTATTTGACGAATATTTACAAATGGGTGAACATATTGCACGCGGTTGTCTTGCTAATTTTAATATATGTGTTATTGATTTGTACATTCCTGGGTTTCTACGAAAACCAGACTTTAGCGACATCCAAAATTTATGTGCCGCACATAACACGGTTCATGGCTTTTCGAGAATGCTCGGAAGCATTGATTGTATGCATTTGGAATGGATAAAATATCCAAAATCATGGCACGACCAATTTGGAAGAGGTGAAAAGAATATCCAACAATAATGCTCGAGGCTTTTGTTAGTCACGATTTGTGAATTTGGCATGCTTTTTTTTGGTGTAGTGGGTACGAATGACGACATGAGCGTTTTAAATAATTTTCCGTTGTTCGATGACCTTCTTGATGATATTGCATATGTGGCCCCATTTCTAGTAAATGAAGTTCAATATGAAAAAAGGGTATTACCTACCTAACGGTATATACCCACAATAGAAAATATTTGTCAAATCATTTACGATTGCACGATACGAAAAACATGACCTTTTTAAACGATGACAAGAAAGTGCAACAAAGGATGCCAAACGAGCTTTCGGTGTTCTTCAAGGACATTGGGGAATTATACAACAACCAGAGCGTTGTTATCATATCAACAAGATACAAAGAATCATCATGTATACTTGCATCATATTGCATAACATGATTTTGAAAGATCAAAAGTTTGCCATAAGTGAATTCAACGAGACGTATGTTAGTCTGCAACCAAACATACAACTTACTTGGGTCGAAAGATATGAAGTTCAACGGAGGAAGGCAAAAGAATTACATGACCGACAAACTCACGAAAGCCTTCAACAAAATATTGTGGAGCATCCATGGCAACGATATCAACCACAATATTAGTTAACTAATAATTTGATGTATGTTAATTTTCCGTATTTTTTATTAAAATCGTATTATTTTTCATTTTCTTATGTTTTTTTAATTTTATTGTAATTTGTAATTTTAATTTAAATGAATGAAATATTATTGTTTGAAAAAATGGAAAAGAAAAAAAATGGTGGGTCACAAAAGTGTAAATTAGATGCAAGTTAGTGGTGAGGTTGTTTTTTGGTAAGTTAATTGGTTATAAGTTACGTGGGGAAAATCTGATGTGACGCTGAAGTGGCAGTAACTTGCAAGTTACTGCACATATTGCTCTTATAACGCAATAATATAAGGTGGCGTTGGGTTCATGAGTTTAAAATCATGGAAATTCAAATTTGGGAAATTTTAATTCTTAAGGATTTAAAATTTTAAAATTTAAAATACTTTCAAATGTTGGTGGACATGAATTCATAATATTTTGAAATTTGTCTTTATGTTTGTTATTGCAATTTGTATTAGGAAGTGACCGATTTCATTCTAAAACAAAGAAAAATAAAACAACAAAGAAATACCACAAAAATAACAAGAAAAAAAGAAAGATAAAATAGTATTTTTTTTTTCTAATTTAGTCCTTTATTTCTCTAAGTTAATTAAACTTCCTTACTTTTTTGAGGCATTCTAATTTTTTCCATTTTGTCAATTTATGATTTTTTTAATTCCTTCATTTGATATACTAGACACAATATTTAAAAGAATTTAAAATATAAATGTCATGAAATTTTCCCAACTAAATTTATTGCAATAGTATAGTAGTAGACTTCTATTGTGGCCATGTGGGTATATAACCATGTAAGGTTAGAAGACTAAAGGCTCGTTTGTTTCATGGTTATAGAATTATGGGTCCAGGCCTACGGTGTATAAATAAAAATAAATTAATAAGGCCGTGTTAGATGCTTATAATATTATATGATTCAATCACTTACATTAATTTTCGTGAGAATTTTTTTTGACAAACAAACTGATGGTTCAAATAGAGATTCAGTTAAAAAGAAAATGATTTAAAGAGATAAAAAGCCTACTAAAGATTACCTTCTCGCATTAATGTACCTTATATATGTATAGATAGGCTGTGAGGATGTTTGGTATGATGGAATGGAAAGCAAAGAAACTGAATGAGAAAGATTTACTTAGTTTGGTACTCTAAAGAATGAGAATGGGGAATAAAAATAGGATTCTCTGAAAAACAGATCCTGTCAAACCCCGTAAATTTCCAAGTCATCATCTTTAACTTTTCCGTGCAGTAGTTTGACTTTATTTAATTACGTGTTGATTTGACCTTTAACCAAGAGGTTTACTGCGTATATCTAAGAATCGTTACCGGACGCGTTCCGACTTGCTATTTAATGTTGTCTTCCAGCAAATGCCGCGTTTTTACCTTTTGAATAAATATTTAAATTTTTGTAGTTTCCTTTTAAGTTGTCGCGTGTTTTCAGTTTTTGCGTATACCGTAATCGTTGTCAGAAAAATATTAAGTGTTTTCCAAAATATCTAAAACACCGTGGATGCCACCTTGCATGATTCAAAATTTAAAATAATCAAATGAACCCCCTGGTCCTTTTTTGTAGCGTTTGCCCCCCTAACCAACATAGCTCCCCATTTTTGGCTAGTTGGTCTCCTTGGATGATTATTCCCCTAGGATCCGTAGAAGGATCTATGTTCAAGTCTTGATTTTCAATGTATCTAGCCAAATAACTTCCTATTTATCCTTACCTATACATTCATTTTCATTTCACTTTCTCTCACTACAAACACACACAAGATAAAATTTCCTCTCTCCTCTCCCTTCCTCTCTTGCGTCGCCGACCAAACAAACACCTCTTTCACTACAAGAAAAAGGGGTATTTAGGAGGGGGAAAACGTGCCAAATACACAAAAAGCCATGCCAAATACACAAAAAGCCATGCCAAATGCTATTTGGCACGGCTTTGGCACGCTTTTGGCTCTGTCCTAAATATGAGGGTGCCAATTACATTTAGGTCGGGTTAAAACCGTGCTAAATAGTATTTGGCACGGTTCTTGGGACGGTTTAACTTTGGGGTGCCATGAGTGAGGCGTCTAGCACGGCTGATGATTTTTCGTTCCAAAATAGGCATTCGTCACACTTTTTACGTGCCAAATGTGTATTTGGTACTAACTAATTTCTTGTGTCAAATGGTATTTGGTACAATTTTTATTTACCGTGCCATAATTAATTAGAACGGTTTTATGTATTGTGACAAACGTCTTTGGCACGGTTTCTATTTTTTGTGCCAACCTTATTTGGCACATTTTTATCCCCCTTGCCAAAAAACGTTCGACACGTTTTTGTGTTCGTCATAAAAATCATTTGGCACAGTTTTGCATACGTCAATTAATTATTTGACACAATTCTCGTAATCATTGCTAACGCGTATTAGCACCATTTTCTGTTTCAGATATGTTTTAGTACACCACCATATCAACCAACCATCTTAAACTTCGCAACTATAGTTTAATCAAGCCAAAAATAAATTGAACTTAATTTTTATTAGTCATCCATAAATCAAGTCAACATTGTCACTTGAATACCATTAAGTAAATTACAATACGTCCAACATTCTTGTAAACCATGGTCATTAAAATGAAAAAGTCATAACTAGAACTCAATATAAATCGTTAAGACAATTTATTACTAACGGAAGAGAATAAAGCTCAGGGGATCACATCTTCATCATAAACCTGCATAATACAATATTTTAACATTAGAAATATGCATGAAACTAAAAAAGGTTTGATATAGAAAATAGCAATAAAAATGATATAATATACAATTTTAACTATATGGCATGTAATCAATTCACAAGTGAAAATATCTGCATAAAAGTTGAGGTTTACCTCTCAAGAACACATTTTGTGGCTCTTTTATTAGAACCTAAACTATTAGTATCATTTTTCGATTAAACCGGTGATGTTCTTCCCCTGCAAACCAAAAGAGTAAACCCATCTCACCTCCACTTAGACATTTTATCAAACACTTACAATACATGAAGTTTCTTAACATGAGTAAAATATAAATAAAACTTGAGAAAGCCAACCTTTTTTTGTGCCCATTATCTTCATCGCTTTAATCCATCCTCACTACAATACTCCTCCAATACTCTGAAACAACAATGATTTATAAGCAAGGGAAGATGTGTATGTGATCATTACATCAAAAATAAGTTTAAGTTATCAAGTAATTCTTAGTTATGAGAGAATTTTGGGGTATTAGGGTACATATGTATGTGCCTATGTGGTAAGTGTTCCTTAATTCGTAAATTTTAAAATTTTCACATGGGCGCTAAGTATTTGATTTTTCATAAAGGCGCTAAATATTTGCCGGCCAAATTGTGAGACAGTTGTTTACATTTTTTAATTTTGCACAAAATTCAGAATAAAAGCGCTAAATAAGTTGTTTATTTTGTTTTTACTTATAACAATTTTTTTATATATAATTGAGAAACTAAATAAGTGATGCGTTGAGTTATTAGCAGTGTTTTGAAACCCGGTTCGATCTGGCCGGTTCAAATGGTTGAACCGGTTTCGGTCAAAAAAATGAGTCAAATTAAATCGGGTTTTATATTTTCGAAACTGATAAGACCCGCCAGGTTTGAAGTGACTTAGGTCAACCTGGTTTTCAATACCCGACCAATAAAGCAAGTTAATTATATATATTTGTGACGTAATTTAATTTTTACATGTTATATTCGTTAATAAATGTTTTTCGCCTCAATATACGAAAGATTCATGATTTATATATACTTTTTTTATCATTGTATATATATATATATAGTTAGGATCAAATGAGAAGTTTTCTTAAAATAAGAAGGATAAGAAGTAACTATAACCGCATATCCGAGATGCACCGACGTAAATTAGATGCATCTCTGACGATGGTCAAACGGTTTTGAACCAATAACCAGGTAACCCGATGAATCGATCGGCTAGATTAGAGACCCAGTTTACAAAACATTGGTTATTAGCTATTTATAAGTCACTCTTATTTTTCTTTCTATGTCCAAAGTTTTAATGTGAAAAATTTTCAAACTATAACCGGTTTTTATTTGGTTATACTAAAACATAAAAAATAAACTAGTATGTGTGAGAAAGGATTTCCGCTCTACAGTAAATCTATTTTTCTATATTTACATTATAACGAGGCTGCAAGATGCATGTCACAATTTAATGACAACGTGTTTCTATCAATTTTCTTGTAGCGGATATAATTCGGAACTTACTTTTCTGGTAATTTTGTGTGTGTTAGTATAATAAATTTCATTTGGGAACACGAGAACACAATGTTAATAAGTTTAGGAAAAAGATACTGTCACACCCCGCCAAGGCGGAAGCACGAGGTGAAACTTCATGGATATCATTACAACACAATGGCGTCTACTATAGAG
>BQNB010019341.1:43016-66968 GCA_026074375.1 Tanacetum coccineum | reverse complement strand
GTGATTGATATGAGGGAATTAAAGCTTTTGACCAACAGTCTCTTGCAAAATGACCTTTCTTGCTATATTTGTGGCATTTAGTTTGGTCAGTTACTTTTGCATTGCTGAACCTTTAAGTACCCTTCTTGAAGAATCTTTTAGACTTGGCTAAAAGAGATCTTGCTTGATATTCTTCTTCTAGGTCATTCAGGTACTCACGACTGCTTCTTGTATCCTCTTCATCATCAGGGCTATATTGAAAGTCCTGGACAATAGAGGTAGAGATGAATGTAGTTGACAAAGGTGTTGCAAAGACAAGAGATTTGTTCTTTTCAATCTCATAAATACTGTCTATTAGGTTTTCTTCATATTTGAGTTTACCAAATAGAGAAGCAAGCTCAGAATCTTTAACATAATTTATGTTTTGAGACTTTGGCAGAAACTTAGCCACTTCTTTGGTAACCCATTTATAAAACCAATATTTATTTCAAGCTTTGAAAGTTTGATGTCATCATTTACTAACTCATTCCTTAAAGCTTTGTATCTGGTGAAAGTTTGTGTTAGTGTTTACCTTCTTTGAATTTGAAGGTGTTATAACACAACTTTAGGTTTGTGAGTCCCAAACTGAACAGTTCTTTGCAGCCTGCTAAGGGTGATAGCCAACTTGTATAAATACAGATTGACTATAGAGAAACACTGACTATGAATACTTATTGTATTGGAAGGACAGACATGATGAGACTTTTAAGTAGCTGATCTAAGTTAGCAGTCTTCCTCTCATCTATAGTCCATTGTCCTTCTAGATTCCTTTGACCATCTGTCATGGGGATAAAAGGACCATTTTTCATAATATTTTCAAATTGAGGTTCAATACCAAGGATGTGGCACATAAACCTCTTTTTCCAGTTGGTGAAATTTTCCACTTCTAGTACATGAGCAGCATTTTACTAGCCACCCCCGTATTCAAGAGTCTGTGGTACTTCTACTACTGCTATTTAAGATTGATCTTGATTTTAAAAATCTTTGAGCCTTTTTATATATCCTTTTAAAGGGATTTTATAAACCAGAAGGATCTGATACCACTTGTTGGTCCCTTGGAATCTGATATAGAATTTATTAAGTTAAACTAATCAGATTCAATGGCAACAAAGTAAGTTTTAAACAAATATATATGAAAAATATAAAGTACAAGTTTAAAGCACATAGATATTAGAATCAAATAAAGAATCTATGACACACCTTGCTTGCTGAATAGCAAGGTGGTTGAATGAAAATTTGGGTGTTATCTCCTTTGAACTTATTTTCTAACCAAAGTTATGAGAAATAAGAAAACAAACTATTCGATTAGAACTGAAGCTTCAGCTTCAGCAGTTTCTATTCAGTTTGTTTGAGAGATAAATAAACTCTTCAATGTGTTTCACATTAATTGGAAGAGATAACATTTACTATAGGAATCCCTTTCCTTTTATAGGCAAAGGGATTAGGGTTTACAAGTTTAACCTAGACTACGTGGCAAAGCTTTAAAATGGGTGGTTGAAATACCATTTAATGCATAGTTTGATTTTCTAGACTTGATATTGTACATTTGAGGAAAGTTTTTATACTTCTATACCAACTTTTAGAAGTTACTTTCCCAAGGAGATTGCTTTATTCCTTTTAACATAATGCAATCTTTTTCCTGCCTTGTAAACCTCCTAGAAGTAAAACAACATGTTTCAACTTCTGTTAAGGAGATAGACAACGTTCAACTTGGAATTGTCAACCAAGCTAAACTGAAGCTCTTACCAAAATCCTTCTTCAGTTTCTGTACCGCTGCATAAACTGAAGTGAAGATACTTCCTAATCTTCTAAGGACCTGAAGAGCTGACATTGAAGAACCTTCAGCGACTCAAGCTAAAAGACTTCAGCTTGAGTAATACTTAGGGGATTTTATGTTTAAATCTACTGAAAGACTAAAGGGCTTAGGAACTGAACCCAACAAACGTCAACGCCAGGAAGAGTGTATTGTTAATGCTATTCGATCATGAGGGATGCCGAGTCATAGTTTGCAGCTTTTGAGGGAGACTTTGGCCGAGTCTTCCCCTACTGTTTCAAATGTTGATGATGATGACCTTGATTTGGGTGAGCAGAATATTAAACAATGTAAGAGGAAGATTTGTGATGGACATTATACTGCAGTAGTCAGAGTTCTCTCCTCTTCTGGTGTTGCTCCTTATAGTGAAGCTTCCCTTGAGGATTTAAAGTCTAAGCACCCATTTTATCAAGCACCCATTTTATCCTGCTCCCTCCTTACCACATATAACCATTGACTGTGGTTCTAGACAGAATTAAGAGTTTCCCTCGTGGCACATCTTGTGGGCGGGATGGGTTGTGTGCCCAGCACCTTATGGATTGTTTATGTGGAGCCGCTGTTGCTATTTCTGATGAGTTGGTCTCCTCTATCACCCAAGTGGTGAATCTTTTTCTTGTTGGGAACTGTCCCTTGATGTTGGGCGAGTATATTGCAAGTGCTCCTTTCACACCATTGGTTAAGTCGGGTGGTGGTATTCGTCCTATAACTGTGGGTACTGTCTAGAGGTGTCTGGTCTCTAAGGTTAGTGTTATTATGATTGGCCATTCCTCGGATGGTTATTTAGATGGTCTTCAGTTTAGTGTTGGGTGTCTGGAGGAATTGAGGCTATCCTTCATTCCATGAATCATTTGATTAAGTCTTGTGGGGATGATGTTGGTCTTTTGATGTTGTTGGTGGATTTTAAGAATGCCTTCAACTTGGTAGATCGAGAGGTTATGTTACGTGAAGTTCGTCTCCGTTGTCTTGCTATCTCGCGTTGGGTAGAATTATGTTACTCTAACCCAGCTAGATTGTATTATGGTGAGCACACTTTATGGTCGTATCAAGGAGTACAGCAGGGTGATCCCCTTGGCTCGTTTCTTTTTTCCCTCGTGTTACATCCCTTGATATGTAGGATTAGAGACTCTTTTAGCCTTTCTCTTCATGCTTGGTGATACGGGTCCGAACACACTCTATATATATAATATATAAGTATATAAGGATTATATCAAATAATAGTATAGTAAGTATTTTCTGTCGGGTTCTAGAAACAAACTTTTAACCAAAGTTGTCTCAAAAACCTCCCGAGTCATTTTCCCTCAACGAAGTGTGAATTAAAAATCGGTTAAGTCTGTGATCGTGCATTTTGAATGGTTTAAAATGATTTTGATTTGAGTTCCTAAATCCTACTTAACATATTGATAAAGTAAATAAAAGCATAAAAACGAGCAAAGCAATAAAAACAATTAAACATGTAAAGCATTAAACAAAAACGAGTATTTAAAACGAGAAAAATAAGCAAGCATAATAAATTCAATTCTAAACATGCAAACTTCTAAAAGTAAATCCTACATTAAAAGAAATTATATTTTTTTTTAAAACTTTAATCTAAATAAATGTCGCAAATTAATAATCTCTAATCATATTTTAAATCCGCACTAGTTTCTAAATACTAAATGAGCAAATAAATCAACTAACTAAACATGGCAAACGTTATAACATTAAAAGATAAAAATAAGTCTACACTAAGCATGGCAAAAATCAAATAGGCAAACATATTATAAAACGATAAAATAAATCTACACTAATTAATTGAAAAATGATAGAAAATGGAATCGAATTGAAAACCCACAATTAAACATATACCACCCGATTTATTTAGCTAAAACAAATTATAAAATTCGGTCTAGCTAAATAAATCCATAAGCTCCACGCCTCATGAGTAGACCGGTACCAAAAGCAAGAAAATAAAACACAAACTGTTAACAAATTTAATTTTTGCAATTCTTGTTACTACACCTCTTGGCCCAAATGAATCTTACACAAACCAAACGGCCCAACAGTTTAAAACATAAGAACACATGACATGGCCCAAAACAAATTCAATTATCCAACAGATCTGGCCCAATGCAAATTTCATAAACCAAACGAGGAACAGTATTACAAACGAAACCCAATTGATAAATATTAAGATCTAGCTTAAACTAATATCTAAACTCTAAGAAACTAAGTGGTAACAAATTAAACGTGGCCTTACTTTTTCTCAGAAAACTTTTCTCGACATATGAGCTCTTAGATCGAGTTTTTCATTAACCAATATCTATACTATTAAGCTAAATCGTAAACTGAACATCTAATAAACAAATTATACTAATTTTTAACCTCAAATAAACACGGACGAAATCTTATAGACACGATATCTATAAGCAAACTGATTTGAGCCAATAATGATAACTAAACAAACTAAAAGCAAGGCGAGATAAAAAGGAAAAGAAAAATAGAAAGAAAAGTTGATAAGCCACAACTTATCTAGATTTATCAGCTTAAGTTTGACAGGGTAAGCTATAGAAAGCTTATTTAAATCTACGGTTAAGCTAAGAGTTAAGAAATAAAATAAGCAAAAGCTTATTTAGTAGTATAAGCTCACTATATATCGAATAAGCCATAGGAAGGTTTATACGAGTGAAGAGATAAGCTGAAAGATACAATAAGCTCAAGAGGCTTATTCGAATTTATCAAAAGAAAACAAACAGGAAGAATAAGCCCAAAGAAGTAAGCACTAAATCAACACCATCTTCATTAATTTGATAATAAATTGTTACAAGTAATCTTGAAATAAGCTAGTACAAAAAACTATAATAAGCTTAGATAAGCTGATAAAAAACTTGTACATTGAGCTGAAAAATGAAGAACTAAACTACTCTAATTTTTTTGTAACTAAAAAAAACGAAAGAAAGAAAAAAAATGCGTGAATAAAAATCTATATCTACTCCTACACACCCTTAGTCGTCTGCTGTGTATCCTCATTTATAGTAAAAAGAGTGGAGGGTATAATCGTCATTCCCAGCAGCCAAAACGCATCATGGAGTAAAAAGGAGGGGTAGATAAGTCATTTCAACAGAGCCGCGTCATAAATGCCAATGATTGGCTGATTCCTTGTACGCGTTAGCCGGATCCTCCAATCTTGTGAGGACATGTGGTATCAGTATGCTTAACTTTAATGCTCCATTTCGTCTGTGTAAATGAAATCCACGTGTCCTTAAATCATTCATTCTCAAGATAGAAGTGGAAAGTCACATGTTATATTTTGATTTTATTACATTGCACGTGAGGTGATGTAAAGTGACGTCACACTCAATTATAAATTAGATTTGGAATGGGTTTATGTTAACCATGGGCTGGCCCGGCCCATTTAAATGGGTTACGGGCTAGCCCAATAAAATCCGAGAGCACCGTTGGACTCGTTTTCTCGTGCTCTTTTTGATCCTGTGCTCGGTTTTGTTCGGTTTTGTCTTTATTTTTGTCCTTTTCTTGATATCCGGTACATGCACATACACAAACACAAAAACAAGCATATATTTGCAATTTTTAATATGTTTTTTGTCTTTTGGGTTAGTTTTACAAGGTAAAAGATATGTATAAAATAGCAAATACCACATAGCTACTTTCTGCTCCCTTATTCCTAAATCCTCTAAGGGTTTTATTCTTATTATTGGTGACAAATAAATTATGGCCTTATTCATATAAAGTAAACTCGGTTTAGACCATAACTAGTTTGAAATCCTTTCCTAAAAAGACGATATGGTGAGAATAAGGTCCATATTAAGGTTTTAATTTCGCATGATTTAGGGGTTATCCTTTTTATTTCATCTGAAACAACTCAACTACGAGTCCAGAGTCGGAGGCTTTATTTAGATAACACTGGAGTCAAAATTTGGCTTTATTATGATTATTATTATTATTATTATTATTGCTACAATATTATCCCCCTGGTCCTTTAAACAACTGTCACATCAGTATGCGAGCCGACCATGATCCAGGAGTCTTATTTCGACCAGGAGATCCTCGACCTTTTAAAAAACTGTCACATTGGTATGCGAGCCGACCATGATCCAGTAAACTTTTATCAGTCTCGGATTTATTATTCTTACTATGGGCCTTCTTTTGAAAACTACCACATCGGTATGCGAGCCGACCATGGTCCAGTAATCTTTTATTAGCCCACAGTTCTTATTATTATTACTACCTCCACCCTTTAAACGACTGTCTCATCGGGCGTGAACCGACCATGATCCAAAAGTCTTATTTCGGCTTCGGTTTATTATTACATTATTATTATTACTATTATAGCCAAATTTCAAGTCTTGTGGTTGTTTAACTACCTAGATAACGGTAGTGAGCCGTCAAGAATTGGTAGCCTATTTCCCCACAACACTAACAAAACCTCGATGTGTACCTTACTTTCACCAGAAGGAATCTCTACGAAGGGATCTAAACTAAGAATCATAAAAACCAAAGTAACTTTATTTATTTAACAATAATATAATGTTTATTAAGCTAATGGGAGCAAAAAGCCACAATTAACCTCTATGAGCTCTAAAGAGATCCAACTACTCCACGCTTAGCATCTAACTTATATTCAACTCTATCATTTTTCGTTCTTCATAAATTTAAAATCTTTAATAAAAAGATCCGTGACTGCTTAGTCTAATAAAATCAAACTTTTCATATTTAAAGTCTATCATGGAAACATGTAAATACTTGGTCTTTTTCAAGTTAGAATTCGTGTTTTAAAGCTTCTTGTATAAAAGACTAGCAAAAGCTTAAATTTATATAGGTTAAGGGGCAAGCTAGAGCGCAACATGCTCGATCAAGTCAAAATTTATTCTTATTCTTACTATCGGAAAATAAAAAATTCGTGTCAAAACACTAATTTTATTTTTGAAAATTTTTAATTTTTGTGTAAAATCACATATTTTTGGTATTTTTGGTGGTAAAACGGGGTTACGTGAAGACAAAGAAATTGCAAGCAAGATCAAATCGATAGATACCCCCATACTAGAAAACTAAAATTGTCACTCAAGTTAAAAGGGTCTCTAATGTAAATCTAAAGCCGTTTATTAGTTATGCTAATAGATAAACGTGAATCAATAAGATCTAGGATATCAGATTCCTATATTTAAGCATGCAAAGGATTGAAGATCGAGTAAACAATGGACAAAACCACGAGCACGAGAGTCTTCATTATCCGGGCAATCCTAGACATAAAACATAAACCACGAAACACGAGAAAGGAAGAGGCGAGCCTCCTCACGTCACACTTATTAGAAAATAAAAGAAAAAAGAAAGCAATAAACACGGGGGTTGCCTCCCGAGAAGCGCTTGTTTTTGTTAACCGAGTCACGAGCCTGACTTGACCCCGAGTTTAGTGGTCCATGGGGAAAGTTTAGAGATCCGGGACAACCATAGGGGTATTTTTTTTAAAAAAAAAAAAAAAAAAAAAACAAAAAAAAAAAAAAAAAAAAAAAAAAAAAAAAAAAAAAGAAAAATATAAAATAATAAAAATGTCCCCTCTAAAATAATGTTTGAGTCTATGACCATTCACCTTGAAATTTGGTCCGTCGGTTTGAGATAACTCGACGGTACCATAAGGTAAAACTTGAGTAATGGTGAATGGTCCGGTCCAACGGGTTTTGAGCTTGCCCGAGAAAATCTTTAATCGAGAATTAAAGAGAAGAACTCGATCACCAACGTTGAAAACGCGGTTCTTAATCTTGGAGTCATGAATCTTCTTTGTTTTCTCTTTGTAGATTAAAGAGTTCTCATAGGCTTGATCCCGGAGTTCATTTAATTCATTCATTTGAACTTTTCGGTGATCACCCGTGGACTTAAGATCAAAATTGCAATGCTTTAAGGCCTAATAGGCCTTGTGTTCAAGTTCGATAGGAAGATGACAAGCCTTTCCGTACACAAGCTTATAAAGGATTGTTGGTCACACCGATAGTGTCTTCAATGCCGTATGGAAGCCCAAACGCATCATACTAACTAACGACCAGAGCCTCGATTTTCGCCTACGGTCCTTTCCAAGATATGTTTCAAACCACGATTTGAAACCTCTACTTGTCCACTAGTTTGTGGATGATACACGGTAGAAAGACGTTGAGTAACTCCATACTTAAGCATGACCTTTGCGAATTGGTCATTGCAAAAGTGAGTACCACGATCACTAATTATAGCACGGGGAGTTCCAAATCGGGCAAAGAGAGATTTTAAGAAATTTACGATGACTCAGCCATCATTAGTGGGGAGCTCTTTTGCTTCAACCCATTTAGACAAGTAGTCAACGGCCACAAGAATGTACTTGTTCCCTCGAGAAGAAAGGAACGGTCCCATAAAGTCGATGCCCCATACGTCAAAGATCTCGTAAACTTGAATTTTGCACTTTGATGCATTTCGTCCTAATTGCGAGATTTTGCCTTAACGTTGACAGAGTCACATGACTTTAACCATTGTCATGCATCCGATAATCGTCAACCAATAGAAACCGGAATCAAAGACTTTCTTAGTGGTGTAGTTCGCACCATGATGTCCCTCGGTGGGTCCATTATGGCAAGCCGTAAGGATATCAACGGCTTCTTAACCGTGAACACATCGTCTAATCACTTAATCTGCACAAATCCTAAACAAGTAGGGATTGTCCCAAAAATAATGCTTAACATCCTTAAAGTTTTTTTTTTGTTGAGACGACATCCCTTTCACTATCAAATTTCCTGCATTGGTAATTTGCAATGTCGACAAACCATGGGGTACTAGAACCACCTTAAAAAGATAGCATTCTGAGGGTCTCGAGAGGAAATGTTTCATTAATTTCCCTTTTCTAGAGATCACCTTGATGAGGATTTTCTAATCTATATAATGGTTCGGTCGCGAGATTCTCCGCTCCTTTTTTATCACGAATAATAACATCAAATTCTTAGAGTAAGAGAATCCACTGGAGCAATATCAGTTTAGCATCTTGCTTAGCAATATGATACTGAGAGCCAGGGTCCGTATACACTATGGTCTTTGATAAGACTAAGTAAGGCCGGAATTTCTTGAAAGCATACACCACGACTAATAACTCTTTGTCCCCGTAAGTATGTAATGGCTTGTAGCATCCAACATGTCTTACTTTTCATAGTGTATAAGGATGAAATGTATGTTTTTAAATAAACGTTGCCACGCAGAGATCTGCACACCTACCGCGAAATCACTAGCATTACACATAATCTCAAAAGGTAGGTCCCAATCGGGGGCAACAAAAATTAGAGCTTCGGTTAACATCTTCTTAAGTGTATTAAACCTTCAATACATTCCTTTGAGAAAATAAATGGAGTTTCTTTTTAGAGAAGATGAGTCATCGGCTGGACGATTTTAGAAAAATCTTGAATAAATTGACGATAAAACCCGGCGTGACCTAAAAAACTTCGAACGCCTTTGACGGAAGTGGGATGAGGGAGTTTAGCTATAACATCAACTTTAGCTCTGTAGACAAATAGTGTTTTTGTCGAAGAGAAAGAATGTTTCATCGAAGAGAAAGAATGTTTTCGTCGAAGAGAAAGAATGTTTTTGTCGAAGAGAAAGAATGTTTTCATCGAAGATAAAGAATGTTTCGTCGAAGAGAAAGAATGTTTCAGCGAAAGAATGTTTCGGGGAAAGAGAAAGAATGTTTTCGTCAAATAGAAATGGAGAGCGTTTTAACTAATGTTGAAAAAAAGGCTTGAATAAGGATTTTCGAATATGACCTTTAACGTTTGCGATTGCAAGTTAAAGATACTTGAATATTTCGGATGAAATATTTAAGCTGTCAAACCTACTTGGAAGGGTATTAGATTTGCATCTAACTTTTCCGTGACAAAGAGTGGATTATTTAGAAGATAAGGAGATGATGATTAAGGAAATGTGTGACTGAACACTCTAGGAGATTTAAGACCATTTTGTGACTCTTTTGAAAATTTAGATTAATGACACGAATGCGAAGAAAGATATTCTAGTGTGAGAAAATATATACATAAATGTATAAGACATATAGATATAAGCATGCAAGTTTATCTAAGCATGCATCAACACAATAATCAACAAGGTTAATGTGTAAGACTATATGACATCTAAACCTTATTTTTCATACATTAACCTAACATAGTGTAGGTGCACAATTAACATGTAAGTCATGTAAGATGATGCAAACAAAACATGATAATTTTAAATGTAATCTTCATGTAAAACATGTTAGCAATTAGCATTTAGGAGCATGCGTTATTTAGATAAACTAAGGAATACTTTATCAAAACTGCTAAAAAAGCAAACGCTTTTACAACAGACATGCATTCAATAGTTAAGCAAATAAACATTGAGCATTAAGATAAACATGAAAGAATATAATTGCATTACATGAGAGCACGTTATCATCATGAAACTTCAAAGCACATATGTGAAATTCATGTAATCTAGATTGAAAAAGGGGAAACCTAATTTTTGCTTGCTTAGTGTGCACTCCTAATGAAATACAAAGTCTATCGATGTAGAATATCATTAGGCATATTTAAGAAGAGCCCTTTAATCAAATTAGAGAATTAATATGAGACTATCACTAGTGGTGCTCAATTTAGGCTAAACACGACCATTTTTATAGGTTATACTACGAACCCAACTTCACTCTTAGAAGCAATTCAACTGTTAGGTCAAATTGAATTTCTAGTGAAATAGATTCTCTAGTAGTCATTCTCATGTTAGACAAAACAGAAATCCTATATTTTCCTAATGAAGTGTAGCAAAGATGAAATTTGTATTGTCTTTTCATACAAGGCCTACTATGACTCAACAAATGTACTTTAATTTTGGTTTACATAATCCTAATTAATATGTGTGGAATTATAGGGTTGAATGAGAGAGCAAGCAAGTTGTTGTAGCTATAAGAAAGAATGAGTCATCCAGGACCTAGGAGTATGCTTAAAAGTGACAATGTGTAATGCTCTATATTGAGAGTGTTCAAAGAATGCACCTTTGCATGTCTTTTATGAAAAAAATCTAATTAAGGTTATTTACCTCAATAGATCGTGTGCTTGTTTCTTTATAGAAATAATGATGATTTACTAAAGTTTAGTTACATCTATGTTAGACTTTAAAGCAAGAGATTTACAAGAGAAAGATGTTTAAATCTAATGCCATAGGGCGGATCTACCTAAACCGAAGATGAATTTAGGACGAAGGATCCATCGATCCGTGGAAGTGCCAAATTTAGGCAAGGATCATTTATTATTATTATTATTATTATTTGGGATATGGTGTTGAAATTCGGTTATTAGGAGAAGCCTATATAAGTTATAATGGTTCTTAGTTTGAGTTTTCGGAAATGACATCCAAGACTTGCATATCAAGTTCGTCAATCCTCTTCAGAGTGTGTTAAGTTTAGCATGTATAATTTGACCATAGCTAATAACACAACATTTGAACACTTTAGACTCAATGAAACATCTTCATTGCAAGTGTGAATTGCAAATTGATGACTAATATTGTTGTCTTGCAATCGACTTCGTGATTTCATGTAATAACCGAGGATGGTTAAACATGTAGATACGGAAAAATATCTATGGTCATTTGATTGACATTTCCGTGATATATATAAATCCTAATCTCGATTTCATGTTCATATTCCAAATTTGTAATTGGATTGAATATGGTTTTTATTTGGTGAAGAAGAAATATTTTACTTATTTGGTTAAGTAAGAGAAAGTTTTGATGAGAAGAGAATTTAAGTTTTGAGTTGTGCTTTTGAATTGTTTGATCAAAGTTACATATGTTGTGCATTTGCTCATGTTGGGCTTTTCGGAGATGACGACTTTACAAATTGCATTGCAAGATAAATTACTTGAATATTTTGGACAAGACATTCAAGTTGTCAATCCTACTTCATTGTGTATTTTATGCATATATTTGCCAAATATTTGGAACACAACCAATTGGACAAGTAGACTCAATATGACATCATCTACACAAGTGTGAGTTATGATACGATGCATATTCTTATCGTCTTAAAAAAAGGATGTCGTTATTTTCATATCAATCGAGTGTGATTGGGTATGTAGGTTTAAGATAATATATCTTGTTACATTTTGATATAATCTCAAAGCTAGACAAATAAGAATCCAATTTCTTGTCCATACTCAAAAACTTGTCAATTAGATTCGATAATAATATCAATCATAGTTTGAATAATGAGTTGATATATATTCGAAATCTTTCTTGACCCTCACGAACACTCTTTTAAAAGAAGACAAATAAAGATTTTCATAGTGTGTTCCATTAATCCTAAGACTAGTTGTAAGTGTGAGGTTGATGAATAATGACAAGTTAATTTCTTACTTCAAGATTGTTATATAAAACTATTTGTTGTTATGCATTGTATGCATAGTTTTGGACATTTTATTAGTGTATGAATGATTTTTCTAACCATTTTAATACAAAACACATATTTTGTAAAATACTATATGTTTATAAAAAGAATATAATTATGTGTGTGTGTTAGAACAATGCAAGCATAAGCAAAGTTTAACAAAAAAAAAATACAATTTCTTTTACTTAAATACTAATGTATTAATATGATATTTTCTTTTGTTTAACCAACCCAAGGTCAAACAAAGCATGACGATGAAAAGATTTAGACATCTTGTTGGAAAAGAGTTAATGTGTTGAAAATATTTTAATGACGGATTTTAACATATTATCTTAGGACATTATTTTTCCACACACTTGACAAACTATTTAACTCTCGTTTCTAAATGGGTTACTACACTCAAAATAATCTACAAGATGTTTATGTAACACTTGTAAATATAATGATCTATGCCTATATGCAATGCACAAACTAGTAACATACAAATAGCATACATAGAAAATGTGTTTAGATATATAATTAGCTCAATTACAAATAGTAATGATTACTTATTAATATCTATTAACAGAGTTGAAGCAAAAGTTAAACACACATAATCATCTAGCATACACATAAGGATATTCGTCGTCGTTTTGTGTATTAAATATAACGTTGTATACATAGCTTGATTTTATTTGAAAACAAAAACAGTTTCCTCCCTATTTTAAAAATTAATCAATATCAATGTTTTCAAGATTAAGTTGACTAGTAATGCTCGACTTGAAAGAAAAGGTAAACTACAAGTTTTATGCCAAACCAAAACATATAGTTTTGACCACTATATAGTATTTTGCATTTCTGACTCACTTAAGTTTAGAATAAAGACTTGGAAGTATTTTTAAATGAAACTAGACTCGATTATCTTCGAAATGGCGGGTGGCACGACTTCTACGGACTTACGGTTGATTTTATATGATTTTTCGAAGTTTGCCAAAAACTGACGAAACAGACAGGCGGCCCCCATAAAGGTGACGGCCCCCAGATATATTTGGGGGCCGCCCGAACATTTATGGGACCGCCACCAGTGACCCCAAAACACGTTTTTTGTTCAAAATCATTTTGTAACTTAACTGTAGAACATAGGACTTTAAAAAGTTGTTCCAGCACATAAATTTCGTGTTTTAGACATCATTTCTACTCTTACGACTTAGACAAACATAAGTTGACACTTCCAAGTTCTTTTGAGAAAATTTTCCTTCAAGCTAGTATACGAAGTATATTTAATAACAAAACTAGTACGAATCAAACAACAAAACACTTTCCATATTTAGTCCCCCTTCATGGGTAATTTGATACATGGATCGTACTCTATTTTAAAAACCATTTGTTTTGAAAACTAGAGCGACGTGGCTCTGATACCAATTGTGGAAACCGTAGAGGGGGGTGAATACGTTTCCGATTCTCCATTTTTTAAAAACTTTAAGTTCAAAGATTACATCACTTCTTCTTACAGGCGGTCACTATATATATGGGGGTCGCCAAGTATATCAGGGGGCCGCCTGAGTTATGGGACCGCCACCAGAAGAGGTTTTCGGACTAGATCTTTTGTATCAATTACCCGATCAAGTTTGACGCAATATGAGAAGTGGCGATAATAGGTTTACAATAGCTAACGCATATTCTAACAATATAACCACATTCACAATATATAGCACAAAGAGCTACACAACCTTAACTAACAAGATCTACACAACCATTCACACAATCATGAGCACAATGCAAGTATAAAAGTAAAGCGGTAAATGTAAAGAAATAAGTAAAGCGAAAGGTAAAAGAAAATGCAAACCGACACGGTGATTTATAGTGGTTCGGTCACGAAGCTCCTCTTCGCCCTACTCCACTCCTCGAGTATCCAACTCGAGAGTTACTTCACTAATCAACAAGCTCCCTTTCGGCGGAGAAAACCTTATACTCATGCTTACATTATTTTCCGACACTAAGCTAGATGTCGAGTTCGGGTACAACCAAACCCGTTATTTTTTATGGCCCAACATAACAAACCTTGTGTTTTATGGCCTAAACACATAAACCGCGTCGCTTACATTATTTTCTAACACTAAGCTAAATGTCGAGTCCTAATCTTAGCTAGAACCAATCTACCACTTCACCAATGTATTTTAAGGCCTAAAATACTAACCAACCCATAATCAACCCATCCAAATATATACATCATTTGGATCTACACACTACTAAAGATTGGAAGACATTGACTCGATCTATATGTAACAAATGTTACAAATGGACTAACTAGACTACATAACTTTGGATCTTGAAGATGACCGAAGTTCTTCTCTTGCACTTGAGGGAAGAAGGAAAGAGTAGAAGATTGGATCACATTTAAACAAGATTAAACAAGTTAAATGATCAAAGATTTAGAGAGATTTAGTGAGATCTAGAGAGAGAAAGAACTGAGAAAAATTCATGCAAAAGGGTTATGAAATCAGTTGGAGATGACCCACTATTTATAGGAGCTGACAGTCTGGCAACGGCGGCCCTGGCGGTCCCTTATATATAAGGGGGCCGCCAGGCCTATAATGGGGCCGCCGCCTAGACTCCGCTCCATTTTTTGTCTTTTTGTAGGGAAGGTTGTAACTGGTATAGAAGCTTCTATTTTGGGGAGAAAACCATATTTCAAATTTTATATTTAAATAAAACATTTCTTTTATTAAAAAGTATTTTGTGTCTATTTATTTTTGTGAAAAATACTTTTGTAGAAATGTAATGGTTAAGAAAAAAAAATTCTTTGATCATCCTACAAGTTTAATTTGTTTGTACATACCTTATGTGATTTACATCGGGTGCAAACAAATGTCGGTGTTGATGCAGACTTGAGACATAGAGTGTTGTTGATATGTATGCATTGATGATTTGTGATTACGAGTAACTTGCGTACTTTACGTTATGTATTACAGGTTACATGTTTGTTATCACCAAAACATAAAGAGATCGTATAGATTAAATATCGTAATATTTGCACTAACAAGTTTATCAATCGATAGTAAGGTAGTTTGTTGATGACATCGACTTTATTTATGAGGCGATACTAAAATTGTTTATGAGATAGTATCAAAATCGTTTTCGAGGGAATCACGCGACCGTTCATAAGTAAGGAGTTGATGATGTGGTAACAAATTATTTATGATTTGATAACAAAATTGTTTTGAAAATTGACCATGGAAACAGTTTATGAGAGACAACAAAATAGTTTATTGTGTGATAGTGATATGTTTTATAAATTCATAATGTTTTAGTAAGTGGTTTGAATGAATATTAGAGAATTGGAGTAGATTGGCGGAAATTTCACAATACATAGATTTGATAGATAATTTGAAATCGTTTAGTACAACGAGAATTTAAGAGGGAGTACAATGAGATTTGGTATGTGCTTAATTACACATACCTTTTACCTAATTAAACGAGCTAAAATGATCAATAATGACCAAAAACGGACATAAAATTACCAAATATATGTTTGTTTTGCTTTGTACTGTGCAGGTATCAGATATTCACAAAAGGACAAAAACGAAGCCAAAACTGAGCACGGGATTAGAAGGAGCGTGAAAAAGTCAAGGACAAAGCCAAAAAGTCAACCAAAAAGTCAACCCCGAAAAGTCAAAGTCAAAACCGAAGCCGATATAAAAGAAATATTTAACGGGCCAACCTGCACCCATCTAATGGGCCGGGTCAGCCCATTAAATACATTAGAGAACATGGGCTTAAAGGCCCTTAGCCAAAATAGCCCATAACTAATTTGGGCCCAAATGCTAAATCTGGCCCAACACCTCTTAACAGAAACTTAACCAGCCCACCATCAACCACCAATAAGCCTGTTAACCTATTATCACTACAAGTCCTCCTGACCTTACACCGTTAGTCCTTTAAGGACTAACACCGTTAGTCCTTAAGGACTAACGGTGCTATCATCCACCTAAAACAGGGGAGTAACCCCGTTATCCCCAAACAAGCAATAAACCAAAAAAACCAAATTTCCCGCCCTTTTTACTATTTCAGGGTCTTCTCCACTTCTCCCCTGCAACATACAAACAAAACGTCTCCATCCCATACTACCCCACTTCACATAAATCCAATTCCATGTTGGCAATCCCTCGAATTCTTATTGGGTGATGATTTGAAGACAAAGATGAAGGGCTGTGATGAATTGCCTTGGAGAACAAGACTTTTTGATGGCTATGATTATGCTTTTGAAGCCCTCACACAAGAAACACAACTAACACACCCCAAGCTTCATGAACATCTTATAAAATGGGGCTTATTTTTGACATTTGAACTCATGTAATTTAGGAGTAGTCTAGCTTTATTTTTCAGTCTTATTTACTGCTTTACTTTACTTTGTACTTTACTTTTCAAAGCAATTTTTAAGTTTTAATGAAATTCAAGTTTTAAGTTTTAAAATTCTGTCGTTTTAATTATGTTTTTACTTAAATGCATTTAAGCTTAATTTATGTTCTAAAGCCATTTTCATAAGCTAATCAGCTCATTTACTCATGTCTAACTCAGTTAAGCTTTTTCAAAAGCTTAACTAAGTTCTCACTCTTAAATTACCTCAGCTTAATGTGGAAGATAAGCCAGATTGGGATGGGCTTATTGGACCCTACTAGCTTGTTTACAACAAGCTAGAGCTTGTAGAATAAGCTCTTTGAGCATTTAGCCTTGTTTTGAGCAAAGGCTTTAGTAAGTTCCCATTTTCAGTACTTATGCTTATTTACTTTCCTTGCTTATTTCTTTGCTTATTTATGCTTTTTACTGTTTATCATTGCTTATTAATGTTGTTTATTGCTTGCTTATAGCTTAGAAGTCATTTAATCATGTTTTAAGTTAAAACTGCCTTGTTTAAGCTTAAAACTGCTCATTCTTGTTTGCTCTTTTTAAATGCTTATGTCTTTGTTTTAATTACTTATCTGTGCTTAGTTGACCTTAGTTTTAATCTGTTTTTAGTTTTTATAAGTTTTCTTAATCTGTGTTAAAAAAACCAAGTCTGTCATGTTCATTTGAGCTTATTTTAGCTTATTTTTAAGTTTCGGAAAAAGTGTTTTCATTAAAGTTTATTATTTTTGTTAGTAGTTTGCTCTTTTAAAAAGAAAAACAAAAAAATGTGTTTGTAACAAAATCGAATACCTTTTTATATAACCCGCGTCTACTAACTATCAACCCACTATCTATTCTTAACTCGTATTCTTGGAAAATCTTCAAAATCTTTGTTTCTTGCTCTTTTGTGGCTCGTCCGATTATAGAGAGAGAGAAGGGAGAGATATTTTCTTTGTTTTGATTTCAAAATGATGCATGAACCAAAATGTTTAAGGTGGTGGTGGTTATAAGAGTACTAGGGAGACAATTTAGCTTAAAAATAGCCATCTTGTCCCCTTCTTACTTTCCTTGACCGAATGGATCCTAGGGAGGGTCTCAGGTTTATCTTTCATGACGGCATCACTAAGCTTAATGTTCACCCTATTCGTAATCGTAACTAAAAACTTAGTTAGTTTTTCATCACGTTTAAAATCACTTTTCTATAAATATAGTTTATTCACACGACACCTATCACATTAAATTGCTACAAAAAAATATTGTTGAGCCGTGTCGGCGACTCCGGACGAAGAAAACCATGAATTTTTGACAAAACTCAACAGAACCTTGCTCATCCATTTTAAAAACACTTTAAACCACAAAATGGGATTTGGCAACTTATATTTGACCAAAATTCCACTCTTTACGACCACTACAATCTTTTATCGAATTTTACGAAAACAACCGTTTTCTGATAAGTTTCTCACACTCACAATTTACAATTTAAATCGAAGTTATTTCAATATTATGAATTTATTAAATAAATAAACCCATTAACACATTATCAACCTCATAAATCTCTACACTTAATAAATAAACTATCGTGCCGGTACGCGCTGCGTGACGATTTTTCGCTAAACGCGGAAAAACTTCCCGGAAAGCACTGAAAACCTCAAAACTACTCTAAAATAGGAAAACGAATCATAAATGATTCATTTATGAACTCCACACTTCATCAAATTCACGATTAAACTGAAACCCCTTATACGCAAAATAGACAACAAAAGTCAACTTTTCAGCTTTCATCAGAAAAACTGACAAGATTGAAAGACTCCAACATACAAAACTATAATATTTTATAATACTTAGCCCTGAAAAATATTACCGGTTATCACAGTCTCACCCCCTTAAAGAAATTTCGCCCCAAAATTTAATCTCAAATCATCAACTCACGTCATTAACAGGAAATTTCATTCATCAAAGGATCACATCAATCACTAAGGTTTAGTCTTTTCAAACGAGGTTTCTTACGATTCCCCTAAAGGCTAAGTCTTTCCACAGTCCAGTCCTATACTTTCTCACGGTCAATTCATATCTGCTCACAACATCACGATATATTCTCATATTACCTCTTAGCTTCACAATTTCTCTATTTTAGGTCTCACTGCCTCAATCGGGTGTCAGGATATAATCCCGTCCTCGACGTGATGACAACTCTATCAGAATTGGCATTGCCAAATCTTTCTAATTATCCAACCAACGGGACTAACCCCACTGGGTATAGGTCCTACACAACACGACTCACACTCTACTATACCAATACTTACACACTCAGAAATCCCTAAGCAAACCTTGCTTGGTCAACCATCTCGGCTCTACCCATCCTAGGAAGGCCGTTCCAAAATCTATACCACATCGTCACACACTTTAAACTATTCCAAATCAATCCTACTCAACAAGTGTCTTAATTCTCACCTCACTCAGGTAGGTCAAGTTACCTCTAAAAAACTCACACAGTCAAACGTATGATCAGGTTTCCAAACCGATCATAATAACTCTTTCCAATACTTTCTGCGACCATCCACGGTCTAATACATTCCTACAATATCTCCTAACAGATGGTAAAATCGGTCAGCCCGAATACATTTCAAGCTTACAGAATACACTAAATACATCGCACGCCACCACCTAATAAAGGTGTGGGTATCCGCTCTACCACGAGCAACCAAACGCAACACACTCACACACGGGTAAAACTGTGCTCTCAAACTAACACGAAACAACACAAAACACTGCTATCCACGAAGATCGAACAAAATTTCCTTCACTAATATGAAATGGCTTAAATACAAATCACCTAGTAACTAAAGTGATCCGCCATAACCACCATTACAAAAAAAAGAAACTTTCCTAATCATAACTGTCACTAACCGATACAACCCGGTTTAGTGATATATATATATACATAACTTCTAACCCAAACCTCATATATCCTACACACCTCCTCTGGGCTTCTGCCCTCTCCTTATACCGTCAACAACCTCAGCTAACTCTAACCGTGCACGTCTCTCCTCAGCAAGCTATAACCGTAAATCCCGGTTCTCTCCCTGCACATCACTGATGGCATGCCACATGGCTGCTCTATGGGTATCCTTCTGACCTGCCCAAGCCTCAAGGGCTAACACTGGCCTCCATATCGCTCCAAATGTCACTGCGACCCTCTCCTGCTTGTACTCCAAACTCCTAAACCGGTACCTCTGGGAGAAAATCTCATCCCTAATCGCCCCCGACCTAGTGAATAACTCTCCTATGTCCCTATCGTACTTCTTAAATAGAGCAGGCGATAACTCCTCCAATCGTACTGCATGATCACTAATCAATCCCCCTTGTATCTGAACTTGAGCTCCCAGCTCAGTTAGAAATCCCTCAGTCTTAACTGCAGCGGGTGTAGCTACAAGAGATGGTATAGTCAAAGGTATCATAGGTGATGAAATGGGTGATGGATCATCAGATGGTGATGGAGAAATAGGAAGTAAACTAGATGTCCACTCGGGTGAAGGTGGTGTCTGTACAGGTGGTGCTGGTGGTGGGTAATCAGGAATATTAATATAAATCATACCGTTCTCCGGGTCTGTCCATGTGGTAAGTGTGGGCTGTCTAAATGCTGACACCCTCTCAGGTATCTCGGACTCTGGTGCCGATCCAGAACCCTATCCGACCTCAAACGTACATTATACATCACCCTTCTCTAATGTTAACTCACAGCGCCTCAACGCTCCATACCTAAGTCCTAAAGGCGCGCTCATAGTCGTCCCTATAACCGAAGCTGCCTGCTACTGACCCCTAGGTACAGCCTCCTCCTCCTCCTCCTTATCTAAACCAAGTCTATCACTCTCTACACTATGAACCTCGTCATCTATACCACGACTCTCATCATCTAAACCATAACCCTCATCATCCATACCGGGGCCCTCTACCCCCGCAGTAAGACCCTCGTCCTCTGCAGCAGGATCCTCATCCTCTGTAGTAGGACCCTCGTCTTCTGCGTCTTCACTCACACTGTTAGAATCCATACTCTCATCTATCTCCTTATCCTCCTCATCATCATCCTCCTCACTATCCTCTACTAACTTAGACATACCACGATAACGCTTCCGCGAAGGAAGGTCTGGTGGCGACACAGATGGCGAACTCTCGTAAGAGGACCAAAACCTCTTACAAAACGCGGACTCAGACATAGATGCCACCTTTTCCATACCGGCAGAGAGGCCCGATGACATCGCATGTGGAATGCGCACAGCCATACGTGCGGTCCTGCGGAGAATGGGAACCAAAACGGGTATGGTACTCTCAGATAGTGGTATAGGTGGTGCTATAACGAGGGGTGACTCAGGTGTCTCAGTATCAATGAGGTCCTCGAAAGGCTCGGACTCAGTGTCCGTCCCATCCAGATAAGCCTGCCTAATGGCCTCATAGGATCCTCAGGAAGTGGCACGGGCACTCGGGAGCTCTGAGCTCCGTCAACCCGGGTGGAACTCTCCGGGTCAACAAACACTAGGGTAGACATCCTGGGATAACACGATAAAAGGGTTTAAGTATAAAATATTTGTATCCTAATTATTAGCATCAATATTGCTTACATATACAAATCATCATAACATTTGAAATTAGACGTTCGTAACCATATATATACATATATCCTTATGTATATATTAAATATAACGGGAAAAATACGAACAACAATCACCAACCAAGTTCGATACCGAACAGGCATGACTGGTCAACACATAAAACACATAATCCATCAAAGCACATTCCTAAATCACGTCGCTACTTGCGACTATCCATAAAATTTCTCAAGGCAACACGCACTACACTAAGGCAAGCATGGCCAACATCAAACAATCAATCATCGCTACCCGCGATGATTTTTACTTACACTCTCTAGGCATCGCACACTACTACTACTAAGGCAGCATGGCAATCCTAAAATCAACACAATCTCAATCCCAACACTCGCAAGTGTTCTTATCACTTTATATCCTATCATTTTTAGGTGGTCACATTACTTGTTGGGACTTAAAAGACTTCAAGGATTCTTAGAGTTACTACTGCTCAGGTACATAATGGAAATTATGCTAAGTAGTTAGTACTGGTAGTATAAAGTTACCACTGTTAGTTACTACTGTTAGTATAATTTAATACTGTTAGTATAAAGTTACTGCTGTTAGTTGAAGTTAAGACTACTCAAAGTTGAAGACTGAAATATAAGCTAAGTAGTTAGTGCTGCTAGTAGTAATGTTAAGACTGCTAGTACATGTTACCACTGTGAGTATATATTATTACTGCTAGTACTAATGTTACTACTGCTTATGTTTATTAGTACTACTCCAAAAGTTTATGCTGCTGGATTACAACTGCTAGAAGACTTACTACTCTCAAGAGGATAAAGACGGTTTAAAGAGATAAAGATTGGTTGGAGAACAAGAAATCTTGTGAAGATAAGTATTGAGATATTTTGTACAAGATATACATAATGTATTTGTTTAATAGATTATGTTTATGTTTAGAAAAGATTATGATATCTTAGGAATGTATTGTAAGCCGACTAGGACTCCTTAGTCTATAAAAGGAGGTCCTAGGGCATTAGTTGAGATATAAGTTTTGCATACAAGTTGTCAAGTCGATATAAAAAAGCTTCAAGGTTGTAAACCCTAGTACTAGTGAAGAGTACTCGTATTATTGATCTAATAATATTGGAGCATTTGGTTATATCTTTGTTTATTCACGATTACTGTTTTATTCATAATACTTCTAGGTATTAAGGTGTAGATTCCGCATACACTTTAGTATACATACAAAGTTTCTACAACAAGTTATTTTGGATTTATCCAAGGTAATTTAACCTTAGACAACCTAAGGAATCGATCAAGGTTTGGGATCAACAAGTGGTATCAGAGCTTTGCTTTGAGAAACTTTGATCTAGAAGACATGGAATTTGAATCTGCAAATAGTAATACTACTGCAAAGCTTCCCATACTCAAACTAGGTGAGTATGAGATGTGGGTGATAAGAATTAAGCAGTACTTTCAGATACAAGACTATGCTCTATGGGAGGTCATAGAGAATGGTAACTCATGGGTGTTTGTACCACAAACAGCACAAGAGAATGGTACTTCAGTTACAAAGATGTTTGTGCCTGTAACTGCTGAAGAAAAGACCAACAAGAAGAATGATGTGAAGGCCATATGCTTGCTACTCATGGCTCTTCCCAATGAACATCAACTCACATTCAGTCAGTACCCTGATGCTAAAACAATGTTTGCTGCCATTAAAACACGATTTGGAGGTAATGAGGCTACTAAGAAAACATAGAAGACACTTTTGAAGAAACAATATGAAAATTTTAGTACATCAAACGCAGAGTCTCTTGACTCTATCTTTAACAGGCTTCAAAAGATTGTCAGTACGCTTGCAATTTTGGGTGTGGTCATCGCTCAAGAAGACTTAAATTCAAAATTTTTGAGTAGCTTGCCCCCTGAGTGGAACACTCATGTTGTTGTTTGGATGAATAAGCCTAAAATTGAAACAATAAGCATTGATGATTTGTATAACAACTTAAAAATTGTTAAACAAAAGGTAACGAAATATGTTGGTGCAAGTAGTGGTGCTCAAAACTTGGCCTTTATGACTGCTCCAAGCACTAGCAGTACTAATGATGCTAACACTGCTAGTCCTCAAGTTAGTACTGCTAGCCCTAATGTTAACACGGCCAGTCCTCAAGTTAGTACTACCAGCTTTAGTGATAATGATGTATATGCTTTCATGGTTGAGAATCCCAATGGTTCTAATCTTCTACATCAAGACTTAGAGCAAATTCATGAAGATGATTTGGAAGCAATGGATTTGAAGTGGCAGCTCTCTCTGCTAAGCATGAGGGCAAAAAGGTACTATCAGAGGACAGGTAAGAAGATTTTCATTAATGCTAACGATACTGCTAGGTATGATAAATCCAAGGTAGAGTGTTTCAACTGTCATAAGATGGGACACTTTGCTAAGGATTATAGAGCACCAAGAAGCAAGGAAGGTCAATTCAGAAATCAAGACAACATCAGGAAGCAAGGAAACAATAAAGACACATCCTCAAAGGCAATGTTAGCTATAGATGGTGTAGGCTTTGATTGGAGTGACATGGCAGAAGAACAAGTTCAGACAAACATGGCTTCAGACTCAGAGGTATACAATGATAAAACTTGCTCTAAAACTTGTCTGAAAAACTATGAAACTCTTAAGAAACAGTGTGATGATTTGATTGTTAAGCTTAATCAAACTGAATTTATAGCAGCTACTTATAAAAGAGGTTTAGCAA